>CAUYQV010057547.1:0-44608 GCA_963574575.1 Galagoides demidoff | reverse complement strand
AGCTCATAGCAACCTCCAACTCCTGGGCTCAAGCGAGTCTCCTGCCTCCGCCTCCCAAGTAGCTGGGACCACAGGCGCCCGCCACAGCGCCCGGCCATTTTTTGGTTGCAGCCATCATTGTTGTTTGGCAGGCCCAGGCTGGGGATTCGAACCCACCACCTTAGGTGTATGTGGCTGGCGCCTTAGCCAATTGAGCCACAGGCGCCGAGCCAATTATGCCTTGTTGTAAAGATTGAAGTAACTACCTCCAAATAGCAAGGTCAGTAGGACAGACTTTCAAACCCTCTCTTTCCTCCATAGGCTCAGCCTTCATCAGATAAGAACAAAAGAAGTAATGCTAACAAGGTGTTCTCCATTAAGTTATGTTAAACCAGGGTATGTTGAAAGGGTTATGGTTAAAGGTAAGGTGTGTATTGGGTGGATTATCAGATTACTAGGAAGAAGCTACTTATAAGGTAGTTAGTCATAAGATGTTCAAATGGATTAATGAAGTCATTGGTGTCCAATGCGCATGTGCAGAGGGATTGTAATGAATATTAATGAGGTCATTGCTGCATAGTGTGCATGCACAAAATTGACTATATAAACCAACAGTAAATAAAGCTTGCCATTTTGCCCGAGTGAGAAGATGGTCACCTTTATTTAAAACACAATTTCAATAAGAGGGTTTATTCTCCATGATATAGCTTTTCCATGAGATCCTAATGGCAACACCAGAGGGCCCACCACAGTTAGTGAACATGATCTCTCTTCTTTTCCTAGAGTCTTTCCAGTTCATATGCACTGAGAAAGGCAGATTGCTGGAAAGTGACCAAAACCCTGCAATTGAACCATTCATAGGATCAATGAAAGGTAGCTAATTTGTCACTGATTTCTCAATATTTACATTTTCTTGGTGGGGTCTCAAATTATTAATTAATGATTACATAAAAACAAGTCTTCTTATAATTATGTAATTCTTGTTAGACTTCAATAGCAAGAATTTCTTTCAGTGCCCCTTAAAGTAGAGCTTCCACTAAATTTTAATGAGGACTATAATGCAAATTTATGTGATAAAAAAATCACAATTAGTCACTCCACAGTGTTCGTAGAATAACGTACAAAAACACCCATCTGGAGTTTGAAGTCTTCCTTTTAATTGTCCCCAGGTTATCTTTCTGACCAGATCTCCAACTTTCTCCCTCCTAGGTGGGGGCCAAACAGTATCTTCCGCCATTCATTGATTCATTCAACAAACATTGTCAAGGACCTACAACATGTCAGATAACTTTATAGACCCTTTTGATGCATCAACAAGTAAAGCTGTCATACCTGTCTTCATGGGGCTGACATTGTAGTGATGGAAGTTAGGTGGTAAACAATGAATTTAATAAATAAACACAATTGATGGCATTTTAGAAGATTCTTTATGTGCTAGCAAGACAAAAAGGAAAATGTGAAACTGAGCTAAGGATATTAGTTTGGGCAGGTAGCAGACAACAGAATTAAATAGTGTCACCTCACTGAGAGCTTGCAACTAGAGCAAAAACTTGTCACCAAGCAGGTTTCTGGGGGAAAACAGTTCCAAGTTGAGGACAGAAGTAATCAAAGGTGTGGGGTAGATGCCCACCTGAGTGTGTGAGGTGTAGGAAGGCTGGTGTGTGTAAGCAGGGTCAGGCCAACCCAGGGTGGGAAGGAAGGCAGAAAGGTGCATCAGCCAACCGGGAGGGGAGGGGGCTCATGGACTCATCATGTCATCTGGGTAAATTGTGTGGCACTTGGCATAAGGGAGATGACACTCATCTTGAAAGGCTCAATCCATCCAGTCTGTTGAGAACAGACTGTGGCAGGGACAAGAGTAGAAGCAGGAGACTTACCAGAAGGCCACCCCATCATGGGAGAGCGGCTATGGCAGTGGCGGTGCTGGGATATGTGGTTAGGGATGGGCAGGGCCTGATTTTGAGGCAGCAGCAACTGGACTTCCTGATAGCTTGGACATGGATTGTAGAAGGAATAGAAGAGTCAAGGGTGACCCTCAGACTTTTGACCTGAAAATTACAACACAGAGCTCTCGAGAGAAAAGAGTCTACAGGAACAGCAATTTTGGACACAATGTCCTTGAGACACTCCTGCAGGAGCAGTGCCATGTCCTCAGTGTCTACCATTCCTGTGTCTCAGTTCACATGCGTCACTCCATGCAGAATTCCCTGTCTTCCACCCTTTCTTGTCCACTCACTTATACATTAAAGTCTAGATCAAACATTATTGCTTTGGGTACCATTCTTTATACCTAACTTTTCTGTGGGAACAAAACAACCCCAACCGAACAAGAAATGTTCCTCAATTTAACCAGGGCAACTTTCATGCGTTCATCCATTCAGTAGTGGTTGAGCAACATACCCTTTTCTAAAAGTTGCAGATACAGTGGGAAAGAAGACCAGTAAGATCACTGTCTTTGTGGAACCTTGACTTGGAGGAAAGATAAGAAAATCAAGAAAAAAATAGAAAGGACATTTCGGACAAGAGCTGTAAAGAGACCATGACTTTGCACAGCAGAATGCCTAGGAGTGAAGAGGAACCCTATAAGTATAATTGGAGAAAGGCTTTCTACAGAAGTGATAGAGGGTTTGAGACAGGAAGACTGGAATGGTGTTAGGCATGCACAGATGAGGATGTCAAGGTATAGGGAGGTATCCAAGCAGAGGGATAAAAAAAAACTCATACAGGACAGTGACAATGAAGTGATGGCTGAGGACAGGGGACAAAGCAGGAGATGAGAAGAGAGAGCTGGCATGAGAACATATTGCCCCATGCGGTGGGAACCACATGAAGGAGTTTGGATTTTGTTCATCAAGGTGGAAGAAAGCCAGCTCCTCTTCTAGTATCAAACCTTCCTGATGATAGGGCAGAGGTATCATGAGTATCTTATTTCTAGACAACATCATGGAGATGTAATCGTTACTCACAATAGCAACCAATTCTTACTTGTTGCAGGTGAACTCCTTCCATTTACCTTGGAAATCCCATCCCTCAATCCTCACAAAACCCTGGCACACACCATCAGATGTATAAAGGTGAGACTCAGGTACAGGTGACTCTCAGAGCTTACAGTGAGGGCAGAGCTCCAGCCTAGGCCAGCCCCCTGCAGGAGTGAGCCCACTAATAATCTCTGGGTCTTTCCTAAGCCCAGTCTGCTCCCCCGGGGCCAAGTGCTGCTTCCTCTGCACCCGGCTTCTGCCTCTGTGCACAGTTCTCAGTGTAATTAGGCATATAATGAATACTTATGTTGAGCAAGATAATGCTATTTTCTAAAAGGAATAATGAATATATGGAATAAGTTGTTGAACAAAGAGAATCTACTGGGGCATGTGAAATTAAAATGTTGCTAGAAGGTCAAAATTAATTTTGGAAACATTGGTGGAACAGAGAGTTTTACAAAAAGAAAATTGAGAAAATAAAAACTGCATGAGCTTGATGAATAAAAAGGGCAAAACATCTATCCAGAGGTCTTTTGCCTTTGCTGGAATTCATTAACTTTTATTTTGGCTTCAGCTGTTTGGAAAAGTTCTGCCTGGAGGAATTCCTTAATTTGGACTTAATGTGGCCTGTGGAGGCAGAGTGAGACTTGCAGGGGCTCCAAGGCTGAGCAGATGCTGGGGAGAGTCCTAGACCACCCAAGGGCGTCCAGAATCAATGGGCTGCTGCTGGGGGCAGAGCAAGGGGGAAGAGCTTTTTGATGTTGGATGGTGTGATAATGACTGCCCAGGAGCCAGAATCAATCTTTTCCGTAAAGACAGATGCCCTGGAAAAACAAAGCACCCGGAGTGTTTAATATTTCTCTCCTTTGTGTTTGTCTCTGGCAAGTGACGAAGTCTCACCACTACTACTGCTTGTCAACTACAGGTTCAGTTTTCAGGATTTTAAGTGTTATTTTGACCTCTCCCCATCACCATTTAAATGGTACTTTAGGTGATGCAATATTTAGCTTGATTTAGTCACTCCACAATGTATACTTATATTATTTTTTTGTATCCCCTACATATATGCAATAATTTGCCAATATTTACCCTTGAAAGCTTTTCTAAATTGTTTTAAAAAATACTTAACTTAAAAAATGTAAAATTTCCATATTACACATTTTTTTGTGTATGGAAAAAGCAAAATCTCTTCACAAAATACCACACAAGCACATTATTTTGTACCACATCATATTTTCTTTGCTATTTTATTATGTATGCACAGTTCATTGGCCTGTATACAAATTCTTGTTGGTTCTGCTTATTTTTTTAATTTGTAGAAATTCTCGTTACCTGTATCATAAAAGGATTATCCAGTATAACATAGGGATTAAAAGTACCTTTTCTGAAGCTAGGTAGTTTAACTTTGAAGAGTGGTTTTGTTATTTCTTAGCAATATCTCTCTGGGCAAACAGAGATAATAAATGGTTCCTGGATGGAAAGTGCTTCATGAAAAAACTCTCTCTCAGTAACAATAAGTGTTATTGCGGTTATTTACAAAATACATTCCTATAAATTCTCTATGGTTAAGGATTCTAATATAAGAAAAAGTCATGTTCCTATTAAGCCCTTATAAAAATATAATTGTCCTAATTTGAATCACAATATTTTTTCTCTACATGATGTAGAAAGTGATGCCAGTTCTCCATATTCTGTGCATACTAACCCCAGGGCTTCCTACTGAAAACAACTGCATATATCCCACATGAGCTATAAGTGATGAAGAGCTAATACCTTTGAGAGCAGCCCCCTGCAAACTCCACAGTTGGAGGACAAATAAATCCCAAGATTTCTAGTTGCTTGGTTCAAACAACTCTCAGCATACTTTGTGCACTCTGTAAGAAATCTCTGGGAGCAGTGAGCACCACTTGCCCATTAAGTAGTTTCTTCTAAGTTTAGGCCCTTAACTACCATGTTCTGGCAAAACTAGTCTTCCTCATTTACTCATGAGAAAAGAAAATGCATATCCACATGAATATTGACAGCAGCTTTATTCATAATCACTCCAATTGGGAAACAACCTAACCGTTCTTCAACTGATGAATGGCAAAATGTAGTGTGTCCTTATAATGGAATACTAGTCAGCAATTAAAAACAAGAACTATAGCTGGGTATGATGGCTCAACTATAATCTCAGCACTTTTGGAGGCTGGGGGAAGGGGAGGAATTATTTAAGACCAGGAGTTTGAGAACATCCTGGGGAATATAATCAGATCTCATCTCTATATAATTAAAAAAAATAGCTATGCATTACGGTACACACCCATAGTACCAGCTACTAGGAAGGCTGAGTAACGAGAATAGATGGAGCTTGGTAGCTAGAGTATGCAGGGAGCTGTGATTGTGCTACTCCATCCTGGGCAACAGAGAGAGACCCTGTCTTACAAAAGAAGAAGAACTATGATTCATGTTACAACATCATTTGATTTTAAATACATTATATTAAGTGAAGAAACCAGACTCAAAATTTATGTAACAATCTGGAAAAGGTAAAACTATGGGGAAAGAGAATAGATAAGTGATTCCCAAGGACTAGGGAATTGAATAGAAAGAGAAAAATGATGGAAATTTGGGAGGATGATGAAAATATACTCTATCTTTTTTGTGGCTATTGTACCATGACTGTGTGCATAGAACTGTAAGCTGAAAGGATTGAATTTCACCCTGTTTAAGTTAAACTTCCCTGAACCTGATATATTGTTAGGATAAAGAGATAGCCTACTTATCAACCATTTTTTAGTGGATTCCCTCCATTATCTACTGCTTTTTCTTGTTCCTCATATTGCCCTTCTTGTAATCATTTCTCAAATGAGCAACTTGCACACATTCTTGTTTCAGGGACTACATCTAGGGAAACCCAATTGAAGACGAACATTATTGATGCTTAACACATATTTTTCTATTTTGTCACACTTGCTTGAAACCTAAATTATGGTGATCACAGAGTATTTAATTGAGAAAAATATCATAATTTAATTTACTAGTTCTCTGAGGTTGGGCAACGCATTGTTTCCCAATTTCAACATCAATAATATTGCCAGAATGAATAAATATCTTTGTTTAAAAAGGTTTTTAAAAATCTGGTATAATTTTCACAGTTAGATGGCAAACAAGAAATTTCTGGGCCATAAAATATAAGTTCTTAAATACTTCTTGAGTACCAACTATGAAACTTATTCCCGATAGGTATTCATTCTTCACTATTGTCATTGGCAAAGTAGAATTCTCAAATTCTTCATATCATTTTCACAAAGTTCTCATTTTATTTAACCTGTGCTCATTTCAAATAAATTCATTTCCTGTTACCAGTTTAAACTTGGGAGGAAGAATATCATGGTGGTTAAGAGCCCTAACTTGGGAGCTAGTTAGTTATATCTTAGCACTGCCTCTTAGTTTCTATCGCCATTTTTTAGTTTGACATAAGACCCTTCCAGCAAAGACTTATTGGAAAGCTGCCAGTTGTATATTCCCAGAAGTTATTATCTACTCTTTTGTACTTCTGCAGCACAATGTATAAGCTTCTGGGTATCATTTGTAACACAGAGACAACTAAACAGAATAACAATCATGTCTGTTTGTATATTGTAGCTTACTTACCTAATCAATGGCTAGAACACAGGGGGAATTGGGGACATATTTAAGAAAACGGTAATACCCAGGCAAATCTTGGTCAGAGATAAAGATAATTATACTGGTATCACTAAAAACAAGGAATTCATTGATTACCTATACTTACCAAATTCTTTACATGACCATTATTCAGTCATGATAAGAGAATTGCCAGCTCAATTTATGGGTGTAGTGGTAGCTGAATAGTGTCCCCCCCAAATATATGTTTACTTGGAACCAAAGAATGTGATCTTATTTAGAAACAGTATGTTTGCAGATTAAATTAGTTAGCCATCTAAAGATGAAGTCTTCCTGGATTTAGCGGATCCCCTAAATCCAATGAATGATGTCCTCACAAGAAGAGGAACAGATACACAGCCTCAAGGAAGAAGCACATGTGAAGATGGAGGCAGACATGGGAGTGATGCTGCCACAAGCTATGGAAGGTCGGGAGCTTTCGAAGCTGAACAGGGCAAGGAAGGATTCTTCTCTGGAGCCTGTGCTGGGAGTGTGGCGCTGCTACCACCTTGATTTTAGACTTAGCTTCAAAAACTGTGAGACAATAAATAAATTTCTTTTATTTAAAAAAAAGATGTAAAGACTCTATCTTTTTTATGGATGAATAGTATTTGATGGTGTACACATACCATGGTTTATTATTCCATTCTTGGGTTGATGGGCTTTTAGGTTGTTTCCACATCTTGGTGATTGGAAATTGAGCTGCAATAAACAATCCAGTGTAAATGTCCTAATGATAAGATGATTTTTTTCTTCCGGGTAGATGCCTAGTAATGAGATTGTGGTATCAAATGGAAAGTCTATTTTGAGTTCTTTGAGGATTCTCTATACTTCTTTCCAATTTCTTTTATTTTAAGTCACCAAGTCTGTGGAAACTTCTATGGTCACCTCAGAAACTAATACAACAGTGATGGAAACTGATCCTCTGAGCACTTTGATTTGCTTTTCTGTGCCCCAGTTTTCATGCTGGTATGTGATAGAGCTTGGGTTTCCCTGGCTTTCCAGGACAACCACCACATCTGGTGCAGACCAGCTGTGTGTGCAGGGATGGACAGCAGAAGTCTCCCAGCACATGCAGACAACAGGGTGAACAGCAACTAAATGATGGCTTTAAAAACAGCCCTAAGTGGTTTATGCCTTCTTCATTTTAGCAACAATTTATGTTAAAATTTCTCAGGCCCAAGTTAAAAAATGTGCTCCTTTCAGTGTCATTATTATGACAGAGAATATAATCAGCTGGCCTTGCAATGCTTGTTTTCCTGTTCTAATAAAAGCACCACCACATTCACCAGCCAACCAGTCACCTGTCTATCTCACCTTGTGGATCCCACTTTAGAACAGAAGCACACACCCGGTTATGTTAACACCTGTCTTTCTCCATCTGAAATGTCAGATAAATAGGACCTGTTTTTCAAAGTCTCAGTCACAAAATGATGGAGCATTTTCCCCCCTATTTTTGAGAGAGACATTGCTCCTCGACATATAAAGAATTAATAATTTAAAGCACTTGAATTTTTTTTATAGTGATTTCTTTCATTTCAAGCAATGGAATGACTATTTTAGTTATCTTTCTCCACCCAGCGTATGGCCTGTACAGATGTGACTCACACATTTGCCATTGTGAAGAAAAGGTTTGGTTTGGTAGAATGTGAGTTTTCAGATGTCATTTTCTACAGAATTGTCATAAAAGGTTTGACTCATGGTCCACAGACTGTATTTTGTTCTGAACATGCATCCAATAGTTTTGATTTCCCAGCATTGTCCAGACCTTACTAAATTATCTTGTTCTATTCAACTTCTCTTTCAACTCTCTCTTTTCCTTTCTAATAGGGGATAAACTAGTCAGGAAGGAAAGTCAGTGAGACAGCCTGGGCTTCCACATGGGAGTCCCTTAACATGACTCGGCTTCTGAAACCAGCACAATTAGAGGACACGTGAAGATGAAGAGAAAAACAGAAGCAAACTTCAAACAAGGAGAAAAACACAAATACCAGAGTGATACTTTAGTAACATCATTATTTTAAGGCTAATTAAGCTAATTTACCACTTCCTGTAAAGTGGTAAATTAGCTCACTTTTCCCAAGAAAGTGAGAACAACTTGTTTAGAATGTGGACAATGTGAGTGACCATAAGATAGTAGATACGTCATTAGCCCCTGAGCCTCCATTTCCATGTCCACGAGTTAAGAAGAGTAGATACTCCATGAAAATGGAGCAAGTTTCAGCTATGGAATTATAACTAAGAATACCTAGTGCCATAATAGAATACATTGAGAACTCAATAAATAATAATAAAATTCTGAATTTCATAGGCTGTAGCTCCTAAGTTCTACAAAATAAATCCAATAATAATAGAATAGTAAAAATAGGTTTCAGTGCCCACTATAGAAAAAACTCGAATTTCAACCCTTTGGTTGAGTGCTCCTCAGAATGACCATTTAGTTAGGAGGGAGCATTAACCACCAGGTATTGTTTATTGTATATCTTCTGTGAACCAGACATTGTGTGGTATTCCATGCTCAGATCATTCACTGTAGATAGCCTAAGTAGAATTTCCTCTACTGGATCAAGAATTGCCCTTATCTTCAACAAAGACCTGAGCCCTAGCCTGGAAACCTCACTGTTCCATGCCATAAAGACTCATGGACTTTTCCACCTCTCCAAGCTTATTTAGGTGAGCTTCAATCTTCATGTTCTGCAAAACTTACGGTCTCAAGCTGGGGCTCTGATACCTACATTTTATGTAGATTCACAATAGAGAAATGGTATTGATATTACCTCACTGAGGAAGAATTGTTGTATCCCAGGAAATTCATCTGCAAATGTGAACCCTTGGAACAGTAAAGATACGATGATCTAACTTCTAAGGCAGGGAAATGGAGCGACACTACCTGAACCAAAACCATTTCTTGCATTGATTCTCTAACACTGTGCTTGTGGCAAATCCAATGGTTATTTTTTAGCCTCAGCATAACCTCACTGCAGGGCTGCACTGCAAACATCCACTTCCTTTGTAAAGTACTTTCTTTTAGTGTCTTCATTCATAGCCACACACACACATTTCCTCCAACCTTGCCAAGGCTCCTTCCCTAGTGGCTTCTTCTTTGCAGAATGCCTACCTTCTGCGTTCCTCAGAATTCAGTCCTGTTTTGCTACTTGTCTCTGTTCTCCACACATAACCTCTCTGGGTGCTCAAACATGTCCCAGTTATATGATCTGTAAATGGAAGTTACTCATCAGTGTATCATAGTGAAATGTTGTGCTCTAGAATCTGATGTTGCTTCTATAAGACATTTCCTTATGCACTGCTTGGATTTCTTGTAATTTACATTACAATTTCAAACAAAATTTTCAAGGATTTATGAAATTTTTCAAACATGCTATAGAGAGTGATGAACCCACCATTTACCTTCTATAATTATCTAGAAAAATGAGATATCCTTCAAATGTGTTTCATTATAAACTTTCATTTACCACCAAAGCAGAAAGCCTGGGAAGCACCACTACTTCTTACGAAAAAGAAACATAAATATTACCACTAATTCCTTCTCTTCACTCCTTCATTATTACTAATTACCTTGATCATAACTCACACACACATCTTAAAAACATTACTTGGCTCTCTATACAATGGCAGCACCATAGTGCAGAATCTTACCTAGCATTTCCTCTAGGTCTTCTGGAGCAATCTTCTAGCTGCTCCCTTCCTTCAGGCATGTGCAGTCTTTCTAGACTCTCCCGAGTCATTGTCCTAGAATAGAACTCAAGCCACTGGCAGTGGTCAACCACTTTTTCTATCCAGGTCCTTTTTCACTCTTCATGTCCAGCCTGTGTCCTTCCCCAATTTGCTTGTTACATTCCAGACTTAGAGATTTTCTTCCACTTCTAGGAAAATTAAAGCTCTTTCCACATTAAGTCAAACTGTGGTCATTTTGACATGTAGTTCATTTGCCCTTTCTTGAATACTCTTTCCTCAATTTTTGTCTAGGTCTTGTTTACCATTAAACTGTTCTATTAATATTTTCTGTTTTTTGAAATATCCACATTATCTAAAGTACCTGTTATTACCTTCCACAAAGACCTAGAACAGAGCCTAGGAACCTCCCTTCTCCACAGGATGAAAACCTGTGAGCTTTTCTCACATGCTGTCGAGTTTATCCATATTACCCTCAGTCACTGCCTGCATTAATTAATGGTTTCTTTTCTGTAAGTATATTCTGTAATTATGGGCAGTCCCTGAGTTACAAACATCTGAGTAACATATGACTTGCATTTACTCTTGCAAGTAATAGCAAATGTACCTGTTCTGACTTACATACAAATTCCACTTAAGAACAAACCTATAGCACTTATCTCATTCATAACGCGGGGACTGTTTGTAGCACAGTCATTATCTTTAATCCTTTTTTAATACCAGGCTACGTTAAGGGCCATGAAGAAAGAATCAGTGTCTCTCACTCATCCTAGCAGCTCCAAAACCCAGCATAGATTTATTTGGCCTGGACATCACTGTGTAAGGGAACAGATGAATGAAGCAGAAAGAAGATGACTACAGTGGATTTAGTAGGAAGCTGACAGCATGAAGACGAACATCTTTGAAAACTGTTTCTGTGAATTTAAAAGCAAAGAAATAAGGCAGCAGGCAAATGGGAAAGAGGAAAAAAAGAAAGAAATTACTTTTTCTTTTTTTCATTTTAAACATTGAAGGAACCAGAGCACGTCTTTGAGCTAATGGAAATTTTACAACCGAAATAGATGCTTCTGGTTCAGGAAAAAGAGGAGGACAACCTCGTAGAGAAAGAAGGAATGAGACACAGGCCCTCCGTGGCGGGAGGGGGCTGACCATTGACAGGAGAAGGAAAAATTCCTGTTTTGTAATAGGGATTAAGAAAATAAAACAGAGGAGAATTGACACTATTGGTTGGTAGGAAAATGAGGATGTTTGTGGGCACTGATATTGCTCATATGACACTGAATGAAGGTAGGAGGAATGGTGATGACATGGCAGTTTTGTGACATATGTAGTATTGATTCTTGTTTTTTTATTTTTGATTAAATCATAGTTGTGTACATTAATGCATTTATGGGGCACAATGTGCTGATTTTATACATGATTTGGAGTGCTTACATCATACTGGTTAACACACCCTTCACCTCTCTTACTTAATTGTTGCCTTAACACATTTATACTCTACTCTTAATGGATTTGACAAGTACCCTTGCATTATGCACAATAGGTGAGGTCCCACCAATTACCCTCCCTCCAGCTGGCCTCCCCTCTCACCCACCTCCCCTTCCTCTGATCATTCTAGAAAAACATAGCTGATGACCTGATAATATGGAGTCCGGTATAGCATATTCACAATTTTAAAGTGAAGCTATTCAGATGGCTATGAGATTTTTCCCAGCAGCCCTCTGATTGGCTAAGGGCTCCATCCTGGATTTTGACTGAAGCAGGCATGGTATTGCCATCAAAAATATCTTTAATTCAAAAATTGCAGCGAATAAAGCTTGTATGTATTTTAATGTACTAAGTCAATTAATAACATGAGTCAAGAGCTGTTATTATTATCCTCATTTAACTGATGTGGAACCTAATGCTTAGAGGTGTTAAATGACTTACTCAGATTCTTACAGTTCGCAAGTGGGATAATCAAGATTTGCAGCAGTGGCATGCTGCCTTTCACCTCATTATTTTAACAACTACATATAAAACTCAGAAACACAAAAGTTAGAACTCAAGGGAAAAGGAGATGGAGAAGTCAGCTGAGATGCTGATGTTCTAACCCTGGAAAGAGGTGTGTGTCCCAAATATACCCTAGAAAATGAGACTATGAGGGAAATTACTGGGTTCCTTCCTGCCTGGCCCAACCTACTCCCAATGCTCAGAGTCTGGAGAGTTCATCACAGCCTGACATGGTGCTTGTTTGTTTGCTTTTTCCTGCAAAAGGAAACAGAACTTCTTAGACCTGAGCTGAGAGATCTTCTTCCATCAGGGAGATACAGCAGCTGCCCCTTCTGGGTCAGCCACTAGGGGCTCCAAAAACTTCCTCTTCTCAACAATCTGCCTTTTTCATTTTCTCTTTATTTAAACCAAGCATAAATCAAGGTCCTTGGCTTTTATGTGACCAATAAAAAGAGAGCTAAATGCTCTCAGCAATGGAAGGCAAGTGCATGAGTAGAGAGTGGCATGTTTATATCACATCAGAGATGAAAAAGGGCTGTTTTCTCCTCTCCAGACACATCTCTCTCCCAGATTCATTCTGCAGAGTGTATTGTTTATGAAAACCATGTCTTTAGCTCATTTTTGTTAATAGTCCTGACGTCTGCATTGGCTGTTGCAAGGAAAGAAATCATTTCCTTATTCGGGAACTCTGTAGACAATTCTTTTAACTATAATGTCACTTTCATACAGTTAAAGCTGTCTTAAATGGAAATTTAGAGCTATTAACAATGCATATTGAACTGATCTTATTTTAATTAGAAGGAGAATATTGACCTGGGGTCTACCAAGGCCTAGCTATAGGTACTTACGTAGCTTACTAAAATGTGCTATAAAATTGCACTTCCCTTACATATTAGGTGGGTTTAACAATATCCAACACAGTCTATATTCCAATTCAGAACTAAAAGACTCCTGAGTATGGTACAATATAAAGAAAATGGCTTTTGATTGTGGGCTTTAATGCCATTTCTGCCCTTTAGTTGTGAGGCTATGGAACATTACTTTTGCCCTATCTGCACTTAGTTTCTTTCTTTTTTTTTTTTTTTTTGTAGAGACAGAGTCTCACTTTTTTGCCCTCGGTAGAGTGCAGTGGAGTCACTCCAGCAACCTCCAACTCCTGGGCTTAGGCGATTCTTCTGCCTCAGCCTCCCGAGTAGCTGGGACTACAGGCGCCCACCACAACACCCGGTTATGCACTTAGTTTCTTGCTCTGTATGTAAGAACAAATAAAACTTCATTTGCTTGTTTTTAATGAACAGATAAGATAACATATGCAAAGGATATACAAAGGGACAAGAATAATGAGGACACCTGGCTGTTATTGTCCTTTACTTCCTTAGGATAAAAATTTTATAGTCCCATACATGCATTGATTTAAAACAATGGGTTTTACAAATATTTGGAAATTTAAAATACTAACGTAAGTGTAAAGTTTGTTAGCGAAGAAACAAACTTTATAGTTGAAGCACCTATAGATCTTTTCCATTAGGGAAGTTTTTGGCTTGAGTTGTATGCTACATTTGAATAAAGTAACAGCCACAGTGTGATTGCCTTAAGCTCACAGAACTGTGGAACCAGAAGAATGTCAAGTTTGTATGGAAAATGCCTAACATTTTCAAGCTGAGAAAACATAGGCACAAAACGTTAAATTGGACTGGACCATTTAGGTCGTGCTACAGCCTTGCAAAAGTGAGATACTTGCTGAAGGGATGCTTTGTAAATGGTCCGTAAATAAATCTTTGACTTTACAGAGGGCTAAGAATTCCAAAAATGGCTCAGCACCTGTGGCTCAGCATCTAGGGCGCTGGCCACATACACCAGAGCTGGTGGGTTCGAATCCAGCCTGGGCCTGCCAAACAATGACAACTACAACGCAACTACAACGGGCACTGTGGCAGGCACCTGTAGTCCCAGCTACTTGGGAAGCTGAGGCAAGAGAATCGCTTAAGCCCAAGAGTTTAAGGTTGCTGTGAGCTGTGACGCCAGAGCACTCTACCAAGGGTGACATAGTAAGACTCTGTCTCAAAAAAATAAAAAAGAATTCCTAAAATAACATAATTCCAAATGCAAAATGAGGGTGGAAGTCTAATCCAAACTCACACCAAAGGTGTTCTGTCAGTGAGGGTAGTATGACAGGCAGATGGTGGAATGAGTGGCTGGGAGCCACTCAGAGCCACTCAGTGGCCATTACATAGCCATCATCATGGGCTCCAGAGGGACTGAGCCAAATAGTTGTTGGAAGACTGCTTGGAATCCTGTCCAGACCACTGCCTTGATCTGTGCTAACATAGATTTAGCAGAAAGCAGAAGGGAGAGGGAATTTGGAGCCTGCAGGTCATCCCCCAACATCTTCCTCATGCTGCATGCATATGTTCCTGGGACTCACCCTACCGGTCACAGAGCAGTACCACAAAATTGTTATCTTTATGTGCAGTTGCAAAACTAGACAGGTGTGATTATCCTCCACATATTCTTCAGCAATTTTTACACCCATTCACACCCATTCATAACTATTGATCACACCTTCTACCTTCACTGGATTTTGGGTATTTACAACAACATTCACTGCAGTGGTACTGAATGCAAGATATACTACTGGGTACTGGCAAAATGGGGTATAAGTTTTTATAAATAATGCTGAGGCATCACCTTTAAGGAATTTAGTCTAGAAGACTATAATGCAATAGTAAGAATATGCATGCATGCATGTCTCTGGTACATTCAATTATATGTATATATTAAATAAAGATCACTTGTATGGGTTGAATTGTGTCCTGTCTCAAATTCATATGTTGAAATTCTAACCCCTAAGTAAAAAAGTGACCTTATTTGACAACAGGGTTGCAGATGTAATTTATTAAGATGAGCTCATACTGGGGAAGGGTGAGCCCTAATCCAATATAACTGGTACCTTCATAAAAAGAAAAAAAAATGGGACACAGTCTTGCACACAGGGAGACACCTCATAAATGTGACAAGCAGAGATTGAGGGGATGCACTGATAAGGCAAGAAATACCAAAAATTGCCAGTAAACTACCAGAAACCAGGGAAGAGGCCAAGAATAGATCCTTCAAAGGGAGCATGGTCCTGCCAACTCCTTGCTGTCAGACTTCAGCCTGTAGAAATGTGAGGCAGTAAATTCCTACTGTTTTAGCCACCCAGACTGTGGTACTTAGCAGCTCTAGCAAAGGAATGTACCCAAAGGAAGGCAAGCAGAGACTATTCAGATATTGCATATATATATACATATACATGTGTATATATGTGAGTATGTACCTATATACACACACATGCACACACATACACACACAGAACAACAATTTCAAATACCATACAATTCAAAGATACTTGTTTTCTACAAACAGGTGTCAAATGAACAAATTCACATTTCATGAGATAAGAAAATACCTTCTAATTGAAAAGGGAAAAAATCTCCAATGAGTTCTTAAGAAAAAAATCCATTAAATATTATGTTAAATATAGTTCATAATTGAATAACACAGGGGTTGGGACAGTGACATACAGGATGGTCAAAATCTGCCTATAATTTTTGACTCCCCAAAAGCTTATTAATAGCTGCTATTGACTGGAAATCTTACCAATACCATTCATAGGCAATTAACAATTTTTTGGTATGTTATATTTATTATATACTACATGTTATAATAAAGTAATCTTGAGACAGAGAAAATAGTAAAAGAAATCATAAGAGAAAGAAAATATATCTTATTCACTAAGTGGAAGTAGATGATCACAAAATTCTCTATCCTTGGTGTCTTCACTTTTGGTAGGAACAAGAAGTGGAGGGATCGGTCTTGTCATCTTTGGGTGGCAGAAGGGGAACAAAATTCTAATATAAGTTAATCTGCCTGCTTCAAACCAGTGTTGTTCAAGGGTCTACTGCACTCACTCTTGAAATGTTAGGTTCAAAATGATAGTGACAGTCTAATGTCAGAACTCCCAATACATTATAATGTGCTTAGTGTTGTGTGTTGAATTAATGGGGGCTAAATGATAATAGCTGGGGTGCTTACCATGAGCCAAGTGTTGTACTAAATGATTGATACTCATCATCTCATTTAACTCACAAAATATTCCTATGAGATAGTTACTTCTACTTTCCTAATTTTTATGGATATGGTCCTGAGTCTTACAGAGTCTAAGTACTGCCCTAAGATAAATCCATCTAATTTATTATGGCTCAGTCTCAGACTCACATTCATTAGCTATGTCTGTATGAATTGCATTGTATAGTCTACATACATTGCTTCTGATTGAAAATTTGTGAAATGAACATATCCTTAAGAAATCCTGCATTTTTTACATAAGAGCTTGAGCTTCAGCCCATGTTTATTTGGTCCTGATCCTTCACTGAAGCATGTTGCAGCCTCTGCTCACCACCACCCTCCAGCCTAAATCCTCACTCATTACACCAGATGGTATAACACAAAGCACCATATCTGCAGAGCTAGAAGATGCAGGCTTAATATTATTAGGTCCTCATGCTATGAATGTGCTACTTAAGGTTATTGAAATTTGATTTCTTTATCTATAATATAAAAAACTCTAGCATCAAATAGTTTGCAAGTATTAAATGGAAAATATATCTGAAACATTCATCACAGCATGTAGCAGGAATGCTTTAAATATAAAGCCTGTATCATTTAATGACAAATAATGCATTTGAAGACATCCTTCTGAGCAGTGGACTCTGAGGACTCTCAGGTGATAATATGTGTGGCAGTAGCTGTCCAGTGTTCATGTCACCAGGTATAAAGGCCCTTCCATGGGATTCTAGGATAGCCAATGCCTTGGTGAAGTCTCAGTGATAGAAAAGGTTGGGTGGTTGCTAGAAATGGTAATAATATAATAATTACAATAATCAAAGTGATACAATTATGATTGTGAATAATTGGTTGATGGTTGTCGTGTTTCTTATACTGTGTTAAGGCAATTTAACTGCTTTGCTAACTTAATCCTTATAACAAGCCTCTCTAAGCTAACCTGATTTTACTGATGAGAATACTGAGACTCTCCGGATAAATCATCCAAGGTTACAAAGATAGCAGTGGCTGACATATGAATCCAATTCAGAATTTCTGCCCTCATGGATTTGACTACTGTTCTATACTGAATGTCTGAGGGATTATTAGGGTACAAACAAAGAAGTTAAATTATTTTATGAAATCTGAAGAGCAACCTTAAGACTGATTTCTACAAATATCAAGGACCAAAGAAAGATGGAATAGAGCCAGGCTCAGAGAAAACTGTGCTTTTGAGTCAGTCTAAAAAAATCGGTAATGCACAAATCTTCCTTTTATTTGCCCACAGTACTGTGTAGGGAGGAGTGGACTATGCAGAGCTCAGGGTCAGCATGGCCCAGACACATAACAAGGGGCTATCTTTCTGGACATCTGCTGGACACATCAATCTGCAAGGCACACTGAAGTATCAAAGGAATAAATAAGAAATATGGTTCAAGTCAACATAGGTTTCTGTACACTACACAAGTAAATGGTAAATATAAATTGTTTTGTCTCATACTGAGGAGACATAATAAATCCCTTATATTGAATATTAGCATGAAACAGGAAGACAACGTTTGTCCCTCGTTGTAACCCACTGCCTTCGGAGGAGGGAGAATCCTAGCAATTACATCCTCTTTCCCTTAGTGAGCACAAACAAAAGCAAAAATATTTATCTTCGAAAACAAAAGCATTTGCCACTTCTGAAAACAGTTTTAAGGAATAGATGTGAAACACAAAATAAGCTGAGGCAGAGTGAAATATTTCTATCAGAGAAATTGATATGCCTGTGAGAAGGAGGAAGAAGAAAGAGATGTCAGAAAAAACTGTGGTTCAGGGGCAGGAAACCTGAGTACCAGGGGGGAGACAGAGGAAAGGCAACTCCGCACCTGTGGTGATGTCGAGAGGAGAGGAGGGACGGCTGCTCCTTCCAAGGTCAGCTCGTGGGCTGCGAACTCACTTCTACTTCACCTGCAGACTCTTCAACGTGTACTGCGTTGGCCCCTGGGACTCCAAGACAAATGCAGTTTTGTTTTGGGGGATCCTGAAAAAGTGAAAGAGAGGACACCCTGTATACAAGTGATAAATATGTGAAGAGGTATTCCATTTGGATTACCCATTCCATCCCATCCGGTTTCTCTGTTTGCTATTTCATAGACCATCAGGTTGAGAGGGAGGAGACAAGGGCATCTGAAGGGTCTGTTTGGCCTCAGGTGGGTACAGCTTAGTTCTCTTACCTCCAGCCTTTCCAGAGGACTTCACTGTCAGAGCCTTGGAGGCACTAATTAAGAGATGCCTATGCACCATGTTCAAATAAGCTGGATAGCAAGGGGATAATTAAAGCAGCACCCCACGGCACTGCTGCGTGGGGCTTCACCTTACAAAAATGAAGTTCTTCCCGCTTACACAGGATTCTGTTGCTTTTCAGTTTTCCTGTAGGATAATTAATTACACTGGGAATTCAACAGCAGATATCAGGAGATGGAGTCCAAAGAGAGATGCAGCCAGGATGTGCAGAGTCATAGCACCAATGCCAGAGTTGGCCTCCTCTGTGATAACCCAGCGAAAAGCAAGCCTCGGGGAACGGGCTATATTCTATACTTTAAATGTTATTTTTCTCAGCATGGGGAAGGCCAATAATTCTTTCTGCAGTAGGAAACAAGATCTGGAAGAAGGTATGGAGCTATTTTTAAAATCATAAAATGATTGTAAAGGAGCTCTGATTGGAAATCTATGCAGGAGGAAGTTACAGTATTTATGCCCCAATATGCTGCCATCCAGAAACTATACATTACATAATGGTCATGAAGGAGAGAAGCAGAGGCCATCGGTTTAGTGTGAATAATGGCGCTATTGTTCCTGCGGCTAACAATAATAGCTACCATATTAGGATATGGCATGAAATGTTTTTAGTTGCCCTATAATTGACAATTAAGGACTGTATTCAAAAGACAGCCATCAACAAATGGGGTCAGATGTGGCTCCCTAGGGCTTACAGATGGATGGAAATATTTTCAGAACAATCTCTTTACCACTGGCTAACTTGTCAACCCAGGATACACAATGATTTACTGAGGAAAGGAACAGGGGATGGAAAAAGGGTCTATTTTTTTAAAATGTCTGCCTTTTAGGGAACAAAGTATTCATAGTAAAAATAAATTACTTTCTCCTTGCCCTATAATTTCCCTCCCCGACCATCACACCCCCAAGCCAAGGAACTCTGGACAGTAGAGCTCTAAGCAAATCACTGCAGAAGTGGAGTGTGCCTGCCAGGAGACTGGCATTTGAGTCATCAGATGATGTTCATAGAAGTACACATCCGTGGGGCAATCCTAATGCTTCCCAAGATCACTGCCAGGGGAGGGATTCTGGGGAGAGCTTGATGCCTGAGCCCCGGGGACTGTAGATGAAGAGGTCTGTCTGTTTCTTGCCAGATGATATCTGCACAGGAGAAGTTAGCAAGAGTAGCCCTAATCAATAGGATAACATGCACCTCTGCATTCCAGTTCCCTAAGGCTCTGGGAAGGTATAGAAAGGAGAGGGTCTCAATCACTCCAGTGTCTCCATCTAAAGCATTGTTGGAGGTGTGGATTTTTGATGAAAGGAGCTGATAGTGGAACACGTGGGTCTTCAGTAACAGGCATATTGAGGAAATCTGGACATCTGTCCCATAAAATTACATGTGCCACACACAACGAATACCTCCACAGGAGCCGTGCCCACCAGGCGAAGGCAGGGCAGGCCAGGAGCAGCTCTGCACACAGCGGCAGCTGCAAGCTGCATGGGACCATCACTGTCTCCTTGTACCTCTCCACTGCTCTCATTATACCCCAAACCCTGGAGAGAGGGATCCAGGAGATGGGAAAGAACACGTCATGCACCAACTCCACTCTGAGTCTCTTCACCCCCAGTTGTAGTCAGTAATGAAGGGAACAAAAGCTAAGTTAGACATGGGATTGGATTTATAATCTACCCTAAACTGCATTTAATGACCATAAATGACCAGAAAATTATGTAATATTACAGTGTCATCTCAGAAGATAAAATGAGCTTCTATTTTGCAAGTTGAAGAAAATGAAGAAGAAGAAAAAATCATCTTTACCAGCATTAGACTATTTTTCTGAAAGCTCCATGTTTTATGTGTTTTTCACATCCCCCAAACCTGAATAAGTGATGGTATTAAATCAATTTATAGATAAGAAAATTCAAGGTGAGAGCATCTTGCCCAAAGTGACAGAGAGGGTAAATTCTAACGCACAGCTGACACGCTCAAACCCTCTTTCATCAGCACAACTCTGGTTTCTCTGGTTTTCTGGACCCAGATCATACCAATTTATTTAAGATAAAGTAATATTTTATGTATCGAAGTAACACATATACCTGTCTAATCGACAAGGAAGGGCTTCGATTTGATATATTTGAAATGTATGTCTGACCATGTTCCTCACTCTCCTCAACCACCCCGTCATTTGCTCAGGAAGGAAATAATCTCAACCCCCTTGCTAAGAGCTGATCGTTACCCCATTTATCTGTGTGGTAAGGATGGCTCTGTGATAGGTCACTTTACCTGTCACCTCGGCTAGGCCTAGTGATTTGGTCAAACATTAGTCTAGAGGTTGCTATGAAAGTATTTATGGATGTGATTAAATTGATGATAAGTTGGGTTTAAGTAAAGCACCCTACTGAATCTGCTTCAAGGTGGCTTTAGCTAATCAGTTGAAGGCCTTAAGTCCCCAAACTGAGATTTCTTGAAAAAGAAGTAGTTCTGCCTCAAGATTGTATCATAGAATTCTGACCTGAGTTTTTAGCTTGCTGAACTGCCCTACAAATTTCAGATTCAAAACTAGGACACTGACACCAACTTTTACCTTAATTTTCAGGCTTCCAGCTTGACCTATGGATTTCAGATTTGTCAGCCTACATCATCTGTGATCCAGGTCCTTAAAATCTCTCTCTCTTATTTCTCTGGAGAACCCAGACAAATACAGTATCCTTACTCTCATTTTAGAGATGACATTTCCCAAAGCCAAATACCTGATCGGTGGTAGGTCCAATAGATTGACGCTGGATTTTTCTTGCAATATTTCTTTGATAGGATGCCAACTAATGCCTCAAATCACATCCACTGTATTTTCTTATTCTCTTATTTGCTCATGTCTTTCTCCTAATATTTTTTCTCAGAAGCTAAACAGTGTTCAACTGTGGATCACAGGAAAGAAACCCACGGACACATTGCCCTTTTCTGTACCCTTCTGAGGAGCCAAGGTTGTATTTCTTGGTAAAAGCTCCATGAATGAGATGAAAGACCCACTGATTGGATCTCTAAAGAAGCCCCTTTAAGGCAATGGGCCCGCCCAAACCCCATGTTCCAGGGAGCATGAGAAAGAGTCGTGGTCAGCAATGTGTATTTCAAACAGTTTCAGAAGTCTTATCTGCCTGCTGTTTTCTTACTACAGATGTATTTCCTTATTTCTCAACTACCATGACCCTAGATCAACCTATTTTTCATTTTTTAGTTCTCAAATGTTCTCTCTATTCAATGATGTAAATTCTGAGCCTTCATCATGGATAGTACCACCTGAGGCAATTCAAAGCACAGCCTTGAGTGGCATGAAGTTTCCTGTTAGGCAATGTGCTGACACTATACATCCTGTATTTACTTCTTCTGTTACAGGTGGCTGTCAAAACAACTATGCTGTGGGAAAATCAGTGTCATTATCTGCATTTGACAAATGAAGAAAGTGCTCAAAAAGTTTAATATCGTTTCCTGTCAATACAACTAGACAGAACTTAAACTGGGCTTGGGTTTCTGGTGTCCTCACTTGGTAACATATTTCCACTGATGGGATCCACCTGTTTGCTTTCATGGGCCGTGTTACTCAGTTTGGATTTTTATTTACAATTTCTGAAAAGAGAATGAAATTGGCTTTTAATTTGGTATAATCAGTAAGACAAGGTCACATACTATCATTGAATGTTTTCTAATTTTTATTTGGTGTTTATAACAATATAGACACACAAAAAGCATGGTAGTGAATACTTTCAATGTAGCTAAAACCATTACTTATCTCAGAAAACAGTGTTGCGCAACTATGTCCTTGTCAAAATACAGAGTGTCCCTGGAGAATATTGCTCTCTTTCACCATTCAAAGGGGTTATGGAGAGGAACAAGAGGAATACACTGGAACATTAAGAATTTCTTTTCAGATTATTCCAAGCAGAAAAATTTACCATAAAAATCAAAGCTCACTTACTGAATGGAAAATCTAAAATTGTTTCTCTAATAGTTTCACTTTTGTTATTTTAATTTTTTTCTTTGTTGAGATAGGATCTCACTATGTCATCCAGCTGGAGCACAGCGGTGCAATCAATCATAACTCACTGCAGCCTCAAACTCCTGGGCTCAAGTGATCCTCCTTCCTCAGCCTCCTAAGTAGCTGGGACTACGTATGCACATTATCATGCCAAGACAATTTTTTTTTTTTGTAGAAACAAGGTGTTATTTTGTTGCTCAGGCTGGTCTTGAAATCCTGGGCTCAGGCAATCTCCCACTTTAGCTTGCTAAAGTGCTTGCAATATAGATGTGTACCACTGAACCCAGAAAACATTGTTATTTTTTTAAATGAGCAAAGGAATAAGATAGACATTATGCTAAAAATGGTGAATGTATAAACGAAACTGATTCTACAAAAAACCCCTTGTGCATTTTATAGAGGAGGAAACAGAACCCAAAGAGGTTAAAGTGCCACAGTATTCTTTTGTAAAGCTGTGGTTTTATTCATGGCTGAAAGTCTCCAAAATCTATATTATTTATATTCTACCTACCTGTAAATGATAGATTTTCTTATGAATTGAAATCACTTTTATGATTTCATATGTAGCTCCCAATCTTCCACTTCCTTTATTACTCCATGAAAATGAGAATATCAGAAAAGAGGGATATTTATATTTCAGTTCTAGAGTGTTTGCCCAAGGTATGTTATTCCAGGCTTTATAGAAAAAGTAGATCCTGTCATGTGCCATCATTCATAAGGGGAATCACAAGAGCAGTCAGCGATGGCCAGGAAGCTAACGCCAATGGTAAGGACGACATGGCTGGTAAGAATGGCTAGTTCAATTGTGTTCACTACTTGGGTAAAAATTATTGAAGGAATCAGATACAATAACCGAGGGATGGTTTTAATTCTTTTGCATATTATTCCTATAGGCCACATGGTTTTCATTGTTTGTCCTATGGTAGCCCAAGAACTGCCAGAGCTCAACTCCTTATGCTATAAAAACAAAAGAAGTTTCTTTTCTTTCTTTTCCTTCCTTCCTTCCTTCCTTTCTTTCTTTCTTTATTTTTCTTTCTTTCTTCTTTTTAAAAAACCTTTTATTGGGTGAAAACCTGGAGAGTATATATAACTTACAAGTACAGAGAAGGGATTTGTGAAGATTCTAAAGGAAGTGTAAGGATCTGAAGTTTGAGATGTAGTTAAATATAAACTGATGCTAAAGTATAGGAAGTGTAACTTCAGAGTACAAAATAAAAAGTAACTAAAATATATGTACAGGGAAGCAAGGTCAATAGCAACACATCTTCTGTGTTCTTATCAGAGCAGGAAAAAAAAGAGCATATATCAAATACACTATTCTTACTTTCCTAGAAAATGATCAATTTTCTTTATAAACTTGCTTTGAGTTTCTTCATATCAGAAGAGATAATGAAAATACTCTAAATAATATTTGTAGCCATTGATAATCTAATGAAGACTTGTAGGTAAAATTGCACATTATATACACATACACATAATGTTGTGTTGCATTGTATTGAAAATAAGGACCCTGAGAAGACACTATTTTTCCTTTCTTTCCAACATCTATAAAGAGTTGTGATTACATTGTACAACTCTATAAACACACACTGACTGAAAGGAAAGGAGGGAATATTTTATACTTATGAATAATAATTCTTTAATATATATCAAAAGCTTTCAAAATATTCTTCCTTTCAACTCTGTGCTACCACTTCTACAGATTTATCCCAAGAAAATAATCAGAAATACACACTAAAATTCATGTATAATGATAGTCATCTTAGAATTATTTATGATAGAAAATGAGAAAATAATATAAGTGTACAAAATTAAAGGAATGGCTAAGTAAATTATGGTATGTCTCTAGTATGAAAAATTATGCAGTCATCAAAAGCCATGTTTCTGAGAATTATTTTATGAACTAAAAGTAGTTTTAAAACTGAAATAAAACAGTACAGCAAGATTCATATACGGAATAAACCTAATTTTGCAAATGCTTATATTTAAATAAAGATATCCTGTATGTGTTATAATTCACTAGTCTTTGAAGTCATAATTTCCTTTGTGTCATATTACAATTACCCAAGTACTCATCTACTGTTGCTGAGAGAATTCTCATATTTTAATCTTCTCAGTCATCCCTGGGTCATCTGTTAAATGGTTCCATGTCTTATAATTCCATCTCAGCTTTCCCTTGTCTACCTAATATTTTTCTGAGGCACAAATCTTACAAGGTTCGAGTGCTTCCCTTGTCTTCTTTTGTAGTGCTGAGAGGTAGACATGGGATCAGCCCCAGCCCTTGGACAACCCAGTAGTCAGCTGCTTATAGTATTTAAAGAGAAGATACAAGAATATTGGAATGGAAGTCCTATAACTTAGAAAATGACTCAAAAACTCTACCTTCGATTGGGCTTCTGGGTCCAGATTCTAAGACTGAGAATTGGGTGCAGAAAATGTATAGGGAAGAATTCTTCTGAGATAAACAGGTGCGTGAGGCAAGACTGGCCAAAGGAAGAAGCTGACCAATAACACATTTGCAAATGCAGGTTCTACTGATCCTACAGGGAGCGCTAGAGCTGGGATGACTGGTCAGAGTTGTTTCAATTTTCAGTAAATCCTGGGGCCTTTAATTCCCACTGATACATTAGTCATTGGCTCTAAGCCACACACCTTGGGAGAAGACACATTTTTACATAAGGTAATTCCCCATAGCAGAAGATAATACCCAGTGAGAAGCTTCAAGCCTTCAGCAGCACTGCTCTTAGTAGCTGTGAATATACTGGAACTGAAGTAGGGACCTGGGTAGAGTCTATCTTAGCTTGGGCTGCTATAACAAAATATCACAGACTGAGGGGCTGAAACTACAGAAATTTATTTCCTCACAGTTCTGGATGCTAGAAGAAAGGGTTCTGGACAATTCGTGTTTTGGTGAAGACTCTGATTTGCAGATGACCATCTTCTTGTGGTCCTCATGTGGCCTTTCCTCAGCACATGCTCTGGGAGAAGAAGGTTGAACTTTCTGATGTCTCCTCTCATAAGAACACTAATCCTATTAGATCAGTCCCCACTCTATATCCTCATTTAACCTAAATTACTTCCATAAAGGCCTCATCTCCAAATACTGCCACTCTGGGAGTGAGAGCTTCCACATCTGAATTGGGGAACATAAACATTTCATCCATAGCACCAGTATCACCTGCCACAGACAAGCTTACCATCCTACCTGGAGTTCCCTCTCTACTGCCCTGTTGGCTTTTTTTTTCACTGAAATAAAAAAATAAAGAAGGCAAAAATGGGCCAAGGAGAAACTAATCTGCTTTAAAGAAGTTTATTTTGAGCTGAATGTGTGTGACACACAGCCTGGCACACATGGCCTTACTACTTGAATTTTTTTTCTAGATGTTTTCTTCTTTATTTTTTAATTGATACATAGCAATTATAAGCATTTATGGGATACATAATTATATTTTTATACATTTAAAGTGTAATGATCAAATCAAGGCAATTGTATCTATCACCTTAAACATTTCTTTGTGTTAGGATCATTCATAATCCTCTCTTCTAGCTATTTGAAAGTATATAATAAAATACCGTTAGCTGTAGTCACCCTATAGTGCCATGGAAGACTAGAAATTATTTTTCACATCTAGCTATACTTCTGTATCCTTTAACCAACTTCTTCTTATTCTTTGTACCACCAGCCTTTGGTAATGACTGACCTGTTGTCTATTTACAAGAGTTCAACTCTTTTTTTTTTTTATTAAATCATAGCAGTATACATTAATACTATCATGGAGTACAGTGTACTATTTCCGTATACAATTTGAAATACTTTCATCCAACTGGTTAACATAGCCTTCATGTCTTTTTCTTATTGTGTTAAGACAGTTATATTCTACATTTAGAGAGATTCACATGTACCCTTATAGGATGAACCATAGGCGTGATCACACCAATCACCCTCCCTCCTCACCTTCTCTCCCTCTCCCTTCTTTAAGCTTCTGAATATGAGTGAGATCATTCGGTATTTATCTTTTGGTTCCTGGTTTATTTTACTTAATATAATATCCTCCAGCTTTATCTATATTGTTTCAGATGTCAGAACTTAATTCTTTTTTATGGGTGACTAGAATTTCAATGAGTATATGTGTGTGTGCAATTTTTTTAGATCCATTCATCTGTTGATTGACAGATTATTTTCTTATCTTTGCTATTGCAAATATCTGCACATGAGGCTGCAGGTATCTTTTTGATATACTGATTTCCTTTCTTTTAGATATACACCTAGTAGTGGGATTGCTGGATCATATAGTAAGTAGTTCATTTTATTAATTCTTGAGGAATCTCCATACTGTTCGCCATGATGGCTATACTAATTTACATTCCCACCAACAATATGTGAGAAGTTCCCTTTCCTGTACATACATGGAAGCATTTGTTATGGTTTGTCTTTTTGACAATAGCCATTTTAACTAGGGTGAGATAATATCCAATTTTGTTTTGACTTTCCAACTATATGCGTCCTACAAAAAAACTAACTTCACATGAAAAGATACACATATACAGAAATTGAAGGGATGAAAAAAAAGCATTCCACACAAATAGAATCAAAAATATTGCAAGAATAGATATCCTTATATTGGTTAAATAAATGTTAAGTCAAAAGCTATAAAAACAGATAAAAAGGAACATTATATAATTATAAGAGGCATAATCCCACAATGGTATATAATGATGTACATACGTATGTACCAGAACCAGGGCACTCAGATATATAAAGCAAATACTATTAGATCTCAAGAGAAAGAATACTCCAATATAATAATAGTTAACAACTTCAACATCCCACTCTTAGCATGGGACAGATTATCTAGATAGAAAATCAGCATTGGATTTAAACTGCCCTATAGACCAAACAGATCTAACAGACATTCATAGACTGTTTTGCCCAGTAACTTCAGAGAATACTTTTTCTCAGCATTTGAAAATTCTATTTTATAGATGCTGACAGTTTAAACTCTGTACTACTTATCACAATATTTTTATCTTTATTTCCATCTCTTTATACCTTCCCTGTATAAAGAGCTCTGTAGCATAATTTAAGCTTACTACTGATCCCTTGAATTTATCCATGTGGTCTTCTATCATCATTGAATTCATTATTTCACTCACAAAGTCTTCAAACCTACTGGTAAAACTATCCAGTTTCTATTCCATTGTCATTGTGTTGTGGTTTTACTGAGAGGGTAGGTGACTGGTTAGAGAAGGCAACTGAGTTTTTTTGGTATCATATTCAATGTATAGGATCTGAACATGACACAGATCTCATAATCCTGGACTCAGACCTAATACCATGACTGTATGAGACTTTGGAGTGCCTATGTAAGTGTCAGGGTATGCTGTGCGGGAAAAAGACATAGATGATTTAGGGCAAGAGGGCAGACATGGTAATCAATCAGTGCCCTCAATAATTTACTTCTCCCTTTAAAAGAATAGGCTCAGACATTTGTACAACTTCATTGTGAACAGATTTAACTTCTCTCCTTTACTTAATTTCACAGTGAAATTTTAGTGCACATGATACTCAAAGCCATATATGGAATATTGTTACAACATCTGCACTACATACAACTTGCACTTATGAACAGAGGCCATTACAGTAAGTCTCCAACTTATAAACATCTGACTGACATACAACTCACATGAAAGGGGCTATTATAGGTAATAGGTAAATGCATCTCTTCCAACTGCTATGCAAATTAAACAAATCTAACAAATCTACAGAAGCTCTCTTGTTCATACCCTTGGAAATGCCTATATGTGCATGTGCTTCTTTAGGCTGGTTTCTTGCACTTCATTGGTGCTCAAAACAGTGCCCAGGAAATCCAGAGCTCTAAGAGAATGTGGAGAGACATAAAGAAGACCCGAAGACACCCTGAAATGCCTGCCAATCCCAACTGAAACATAAAATACATGAGTTTTTTTTTTTTTTTTAAAAAAAGCAAGTTGTTTTGGAAAACAACTGAGTTAAGAGGTTGTTTATAACAGGACTTTTTGGGTGATAGATGAGTAGTCTGCTTAGTATGCCTAAAAGGTTTTTTCTCACGGTCTCACATTACCCCTTATTTGCTAAAATCTTTATTTTTCATTTTATATCATTGTACAATCTATTATTCATAGCTCTAAGGATCCCTTCCACTGACTCCATAAGAGAGGGCCTTTGCTTTCCCAAGAACTTTGTTTTCCCTTCCTCAGCTCCCAGGGCTGTGGGAAAAGGCCTTGCTCAGAGACAGACTATAGGCTGCACCTACTAGGCATCACTCCCATTGCCTCCCAAACTAGATCCTTCTCTGATGTTATCCTCCTGCCTCTGATAAAAGCTGGACTGCACAGGAGTTTCTCTAAGCAAAAAGTGCAAGCAGGTCAGTGCTGATTTGCTAAAGAAATAGCAAAAAGCAGATTTAAAAAAATTCTCTAGAGTCCTATTCCCCAAGATAACTCTCCTGAGCTGCCTACATGGACTAGGACACAACTGTGTTTGATATTTTTCTCAGGCAAAACACCTCTCCCTGTTCATTTTCTCTTTGTGTCTGACAAATTTATATTATAAGGTATAAAATATGTTTCTTATTCTGATTCTTTGTGTACTTGTCTTTTGTGGGAAAAGCTTAATTTGAGTCATTATGTGTTCTCCAAACATTCTAAAATATAATAATAACTGAAGAGGAGGACAATTTATAGAAGTTACAAATATTAGCCCTAGATAGTTCTTTTTTAGTTTCTTATATTTTAATTTATACACATAAATTTATTTAACTCTGAATAAAACATAGTCTTATGCCCAAATTGGTGAGGGCTTCAGGCTAGACCTAAAAATTTAATTTTTTACCCAGAAATATTATTGTTTCAATATACTCACCTAAATTCCCTTTATACATATTGTGAACTACTTGCAAAGGGGAGTCTCCTATTGTAGTCTTCTATGTAGACTCATTCAAATATACACCATCAACTGGTTTGCTTGTGAAGGTGCTGCACATTGGGTTTTATTGTACATTCATATCTGAAATTCCAACATTTCTTAAAAATACAAATAAATGGGAAATAGAAATCCAAGCCAAAAAACCGCAATGATAATTGGTATAATATAATAGCTGTAGTATAGTGTCAATAGCTGTCTTTGAAGACTCCAGCTCTAGCTAATTTAATTCTGAATTAAACACAATGTTATGCTCAAATTAGGAAGGGCTTCAGGGGCCTCTCTTCCCTGAACTCATGGTCCTTACACTTCACGTGAAATCTGTGTACCTCCATTTTCCTTTCTGTTACTCCAGCCCTAAAGCTCATAGCAACTTTGTGTAATTAATTACTAATTTCTGGGTAGTAGCATCAAGAAACTTTCTTATACCTTGTGTCCCAGTCCCTGTATTGAGTATATCTGTCAGCCTTTATCTGTTAATATCCATATAGGCTGGATATCCTCCCGATTTCAAATGTGACAGCTGATTTTTTACTTAATGAAATTCTATTTATCCTTTAAGACCTCATTCAAGTATTACCTTCTCAGATATATGATATATATATGTGTGTGTGTGTTCTTTTTATTTAAATATCCCTTAAAGTCCATGAAAAAAGATAAATAAGGGAACAGGGGAATAATGTGTGCATATAATTTCATATGCCAAGCCCCTTAAATAAATATAAATATGATCATATTCAAAATACTTAATACATAATAACGTTGACATGGACACAGGTACACACACAGTATTTAACAATTTGTGGAGCTCCGCAAAGAGTATTAACTGGTGGAGAAAATCAAACTCAGAGCAGCAAAGAGGAATGTTCCAGAAAGAAAAGGCACAGTGGGTAATAAAACAGGCCAGGAGGTTCAGGAAAAGAGTGGGGCTCCCCAGAAAGGCCAGGATGTCTGAGTTAAGTCTGTCCAAATCAGGTTCTGTGTCCTGAAGCAGTATCTTCTGTGATTAGAACTACAGATAAAGAAAGAAAGGAGATACATGTAGATATCTGATAAATTCGGGGAGAGGATTTGGTTTTCTTCAAAAAGAAAAGCATTTTGGTCATTATGAAAGTTTTGAGATACACAAAAATCAGAAACATAAAATCCACCCTAATGCAAATAAATGACACCCTCCCCTCCCCATGCCCAGCAGCACCAATAATCTGAGCAAATTGAAACTTGCATGGGTGAATCAGGAAGAACACTGGTGCCTGTTTCTTGTAAGTGAAATAATGGAGTATAACACAGTTTGTCTCTAAATTTTCATAGTGACTCATGTATTCCAAAATTATAATAAGCAATCTCAGAGAGAGTAGCGAAACAAACAAATAAGAAATATACTAACCAAAACTAACAAGGAAAAGAACAGGTTTTTATACCTCAAAAACTTTAAGAATTCAGAAATATAAAATGTGAAATTTAATGATACTTAAAGAAACAAAGGTTGACTGGATAACAAATTTAATACAACTGATTTGGTGTGCTTAAAGATGAAGGGAAGGCTTCTTACTTTCTAGAAAATAGCTCATAAACATCAAGGATTATGCAGAGTAGAAGCACATGTGACCCAAAAGTTCCAAAGTACAACTAATAATAACCTCAGACCAAGAGGAAAAGGAGAATAGAAGGGAGATAAAAGCCAGAGAAATGAGCATAAAAACTTCCCAGAGCAGAATTAAATACTAACATTCAAAGTAGAATCAATGAAAAGGAAATACTCACTCCTTGATATAATGTGATAAAATTTTAGAACTAAAAGGTAAAAAATTATTAACAAATTGCAGAAAGAAAAAAATGTGAAAAAGAAAAGGTTACTTAAAAAATAGAATAAGAATGATATGTAACTGATGATTCATAACACTAAATGCTGAACTTTTATTTCAGGTGTGCAATTAAATGTATTGAAATTTTAAACAGCAGAAAAAAATATATAATGTTCTCAGACATATACAAATGCAGAAATGTTGTCAGTGAAGAATTTCTAAAAATATATATTAAAACTAAGTAATATATTTAAGGAAGAGGAAGTTATAGGCTAAAGAGGGCTGGCGAAAAGCACTATCACTAAATAATGGTACCAAGTCAAAATAAGTGTTGACACACTATACATAATAAAAAGAAGAAAAATAATAACAATTTAGAAATAAAACACATAGTCTTCACATTACAGATGATGGGAAAGGAGTAATAGGAAGCATTTGAAGTGTTGTTTTTTGCAGGATACCATTTAAATATTATTGTTTTCTACTGTTTAATAGAAAATAAAATGCTGACAAATACGATAATTACTTAATTGTGATAATAGAAGATGATAAATATAATAAATAATTTTAAACAAAAATAAAACAAGACTTAACATTATCATTCTAATAACAGGAAAAGAGAAAAAATTAAAAACCCATGAAAATTAAAGCCTATTTCATATACATCATGGAATAAGGCAACCAGAATGAATGTAAGAATACTATAATTGCAATAAAATTGCACAAACCATTGTTCTCCTTTGCCCAGTACAGAAACTATCAGATATAACAGAAAACAGAATCAAGAAGATATTATTCTTTTTTATTTCTTCTTTTATTAAATCATAAACACATAGATCATGTGTACATTATAATGCATTTATGGGGTACAATGTGCTGATTTCATATAGAATTAGGAACACTTATGTCATGCTGGTTAATATATACCTCATCTTGTTTACTTAATTATTATGTTAAGACATTTATACTTTATACTTAATAGATCAGACATGTACCCTTGCAATATGCAACATAGATGTGATTCCACCATTCACCCTCCCTCGATATGACCTCCCCTCCCCCTGAAGATATTATTCTTAAGAGACATGCATAAAACTTATTTTCTCAACAATTTTGAAAAAATACCTATGTGGATAGCAGACATGATATAACTTATAATTTTAAATATTACTTGTAATTAGCAAATACAATTGATAAAAATAAAAAATTAGATGAAATAATGAAGACAGGAACAGAAATCAATGAGATAAAAATGTTATCTCAAAAACCTAGTAAAAATAACACCATGCCAAATTAAACAAAAGTTTAATAGATAATTTTTTAATCATTATCTATGAGAAAAAGTAATAATGGTGAAAATTTTAAAAGTTAAACTATATATTAAAAATACTAAAATATCTCAAATCAAAAACTTAACTTCAAAACTTAATAAATTAGGTAAAGAAGAATAACAGAATAAATACGAAGCTAGCAGAAGGAAGAGAATAATAAAGTTTAGAACAGACATAACTAAAATAACGTAGAAAAAGAAAAGAAAATTAATGAAACAAAACTTTTGTTCTTGGAAAAGAGTAACAAAATTGACAAACACTTAGCTAGATAAAAAAACAAATGATTCAAATTACTAAAATTAGAAATGAAAGAAGAAACATAGTTACTGATTCTACAGAAATAAAAAGAATTATGAGAGTTTCATGAATAACTGCACACAAAAAGTTGAGTTACCTAGGCGAAATGGACAAATTATAAATCTTAAGACCGAATCTTGAAGAAATAGATTTGAGTAGAAATATTATAAAGAGTAACAGATTGAATCAGTAATAAAAAACCTTCCTTCCTACACACCAGCAGACAAGTTGAGAGTCAAATCAAGAGCTCAATACCCTTCCCAATTGCTACAAGGAAAAGAAAATACCTAGGATCATATGGAACCAAGGAAGTGAAAGAGAACTACAAAGCACTGAGGAAATAAATCACAGAAGATTCAAACAAGTGGAAAAACACATTATGCTTACAGATTAGCAGAATCAACATTCTTAAAATGTCCATATTACCCTAAATGATTTATAGATTCAATGAATCCCCATCAAAATACCAATGTCATATTTCACAAACGTTGAAAAAATAATTCTATGCTTTATTTTAAGGCAGAAAAGAGCCCGAATAGCCAAAGCAATCTTATGCCAAAGGAACAAATCTGGAGACATTATGTTAGCAGACTTTATACTACAGGGCTACAGTAAGCTAAATTAACATGACATTGGCACAAAAATAGAGCAGTAGACCAATGGAATAGAGCAGAAAACCCAGATATAAAACCATCTACACACAGCAATGTGACCTTAGGCAAAGAAGACAACTATAGACACTGAGGAAAAGAATCTAAGTTGTGCTAGGAAAATTTGATAGCCAAAATTGGTTTGTAGCAGAATGAAACAGTATCCATAACTCTCACCACTTACAAAAATTAACCCACGATGGATAAAGAACTTAAGTATAAGGCACAAAACTAAAAGAATTCTAGAACTAAATATTGGAAAAACTCTTCTAGATCTTGACCTATGCAAAGAATTTATGAAGACCCTAATGGCAATCACGGCAATAAAAAGTAAATAAATGGAACTTGATTAAATTTAAAAACTTCTGCACAGCCAAGGAAATAATTAATGAAATAGACAACTTATACACAGCTATGATTTAATAAAAAAAATCTAAAAAAATAAAAAATAAAAAAAGAAGAGATTTCTGTAGGAGGCAAGAAAAAACGATACAAAACCTATTAAGATAACATAAGTGTTTATTCTATATATAATGATGATATTAATAATGATTATGATCATAATGAAGAACAATTTAGGGGAGTATAGAGACCAGATAGAACTAAAATACTTAAAATAAAAACAGATATGAAGGGGAGTTTTACTTTTAAAGCACTGAAATCTTATTGTTGACTTTGCAAGGAAAATAGAGCTATTGATTAATTTTAAATTCTGCTATTTACACAGAGAGCTCCATAAAACTGAAGGATAATATTAAGTAAATACCCACGGTATTTGATTTTTGAACCAGTTGAACAAACAGTAATAAATTAAGTTCATTTGGTACAATAGAAAGGACAAAAAGAGTTACAAAGATAAGTAAAATAAAAGTATAAGAGAGAAGAAAAATATTATATATTATGAAAAAATAAGTAGGAATAAATCAAGAAACACAAAAACGTAAATGGATTAGACTCGTATGTTTTAAACATCTCTCAGTTTGGATAATAATTAAATAAATGCAAATTTTCCATTAATTTTTCTATAATTTATTGAGTACTAAATAGCTGGTTAATTTAAGTTTAAGGAATATTAATATAACAACTACCCATTTGTGAAAAATTATACTACAACTACATATTAAAGAAAGAGGGATTAAAAATACATACCAGTTGAGTCCCTTGAAATAAGACCACTAAAATTCACAGAGAACTTTTTTGGTGGTACAAGCGTGTGCCCAGCCCTTAAGGTTATGCTTACATCATTAGAGTTATGCATACAGCTTTTTTGAGACAGTTAGTTATTTCATTTTATAGATGATGAAACTGAAGCCGAAAGCAGTTAAAAAACTTGCATAAGTCTCATAATGGTAGAAACATTCTACATTTCTAAATAGTTTACAGCTCTTTCTGTTTTCCACTATGATTCATTGCTTTTTTATGATGCTTTCAGTGAATTATACAAGTCCAATCCTTTGTCTTTTTTTTTTTTTTTTTTTGCAGTTTTTGGCTGGGGCTGGGTTTGAACCCACTACCTGGCATATGGGGCTAGCACTCTACTCCTTTGAGCCACAGGCACTGCCCTTCAACCCTTCATCTTTATGATGGTCTTGAGAATATGTACATACACAGTTCTTTTAAGAATGGTCTGACTAGTCAACTGACTTTCATTTGTATTTCTGAAGATACCCTTATTGTATCCACATTGTTTAATATCATTTAAACTGGATATAGAATAATTAATTGGGTAATTTTTTCTCTCTCAGAACTTCAAGGACAATATTTTAATGACTTGTGTTATGTACTGGTGCTCATAAAATGTCAGTCTCATTTTTTCCTTCCTTTTATGTACGATGTTTTTTCTCAAGAAGCTTTTAAGATGTCTGTCATTACTTTTGAAGTTCTGTACCATCACTGGATTGCTTCCTCCTTAGGATACTTTGTGCTCCTGTGTAAATCTAAAATTTTAGAAAATATGAAGGGTTTTGTTTCCAATGATTATTACCTCATTATTGATAATAGTTTATTATCCTGGGAATCCTATTTTGGGCATAAAGGATCTTCCACATATCTTACCAGTTTCTTAAATTCTCGTCCGTATCTTTCTTCTCTCTCTATCTCTATGCTTTGATTCTGGGTGATTCCCTTAGATGTCTCTTAAAACCTACTAATTATCTCTTGGCAGTTTAGTCTATCTACTCAGTTTTCTTTTATTTAAATGTATATATTTTTAATGTCTATAACTTTATTTGCATTTTTCTCTAGGAAACTTTTTCATGCTATTTTTTTCTTACTTTACAATTTCTTATCTTATTTTATTTTATTTTAGAGATGAAGTATCATGCTGTCACTCTGGGTAGAGTATCATGACATCATAGTTCACAGCAAACTCAAACTCTCAGACTTGAGCAGTCCTCTTGCCTCAGCTACCTGAGACTACAGGCACCTGCCACAACATCTGGCTAGTTTTTCTAATTTTAGTGGAGACAGAGGCTCATTCTTGATCAGTCTGGTCTTGAACTCGTGAATGCAGGCAATCCATCTGCTTCAGTCTCCCATAGTGATAGGATTACAAACGTGAGCCACCATGCCCCACCACTTTACAATTTCTTTCTTTTTTATTACTTTTTATTAAATAATAATTTTGTACATTGATGCATTTATGGGTTTCAGTGTACTGCTTTGATATACAATGTGAAATGCTTACATTGAACTAAGTAACACATCCATCACAATTATACTCATTTATTAAAGATTTGAAATGTACCATTGCATCAGGCACATTAGGTGAGGTCCCCCCAAATACCCTCTCTCTTCCCAAATACCCCCCTCCCCTCTCTCTCCTCTTCCCTTCTACTTTCTGGACTATAGTTGTGTTTTGCCATTCCTATGAATATATAGGTGATTATATATTGATTTCATAGTAGTATTGAGAACATTGGATACTTTTTTTCCCAATCTTGAGATACTTTACTGAGAAGAATATGTTCCAGCTCCATCCAGGTAAATATAAAAGATGTGGAGGCTCCATCTTTTTTATGGCTGTATAGTATTCCATGGTGTACATATACCACAATTTGTTAATCCATTTATGGGTCAACGGGCACTTGGGCTGTTTCTATGTCTAGGCTATTATGAATTGGGCTGCAATAAATATTCTGGTGCAAATGTCTTCACTTTACAATTTCTTTTCCTTGCTATGTCATTGAGGACTTTGAACATATTTATTTTGAAGTTGCTTGAAGATAACTTTATAATCTTCAGTTATAAGGTACAATTTTTTATTTTTATTTTTATAAAAAGCTCATGTAGCATTTTGTGTTTTCCTTTCATTTGTAATTTTCTTCTCACAGGTTCCCACTGGTGAGGTTCTTTCATGTACGTGGTCCAAGGTAATACTCCTCTAGAGCATGTCTATATTTGTTCCCCAAGTCTTTCACCCTTCTGATTTTACTGTTGCAGAGCAACTTCATAAAGCATTTCTCTATATTTTCTTGTAATATTAATAGCTTCATAGTTTCAACCTTTAATTTGAAGTTTTCAATCTATTTTGTGTTGATTTTTATATATGGTGAAAGATAGGTTTATTCTTCTACTCATGGAAATTTAGTTTTCCCAGAATTATTTGTTGAAGACACTGTCCTTTTCCCAATTTATGTTTTTAGAGCTTTTGTCAAAAAAAAAAATCAGATGGTGGTAAATGTGTGGATTTATTACTGGGTTGTCCCTTGGTTCCATTAGAGTTCATGTGTTTTTTTAATGCCATTGTTATGATGTCTTAGTTACTATACCTTTATAAATTTTGGAGTGGGTAGTATGATATATCTGGCTTTGTTCTTCTAGCTCAAAATTGGTTTGGCTATTTTGGAGTGTCTTTAAACTAAAATTCTGCACAGCAAAATAAAGAAATAAATAAAATCAACAGAGTGAAGAGACAACCTACAGAATAAGAAAAAAATATTTTCAAATAATATGCCTGATAAGGAATTGATATTTAGAATGTGTAAGGAACTTTTATAACTCAATCACAACAAAAGCAACTCAATTTTTGAAAAATGAGCAAAACTAATTTCTCCAAAAAGGTATGTAAGCACACAAAAAGATGCTCGGCATTATTAATCAATAGGAAATGCATATCAAAACCACTATGAGATACCAATAGGGTGGCTATTACACAAACAAAACCAAAAAGTAAACCAGCCATAACAAGTGTTAGCTCGGATGTGTAGAAATTATGTGAATAGCAGCAGAAAACCTGTCAGTTGCTTCTCTCTTCCTGGTGAAGTAGGCAGGATAAATCTATCTTAGGGGCTTCTCTGTGTTGAATCTGGGAGGTGGAATAACAACAGAAAAAGCCTTTTCTTGTCCATTGCAAATCACAGAGGTAATCTATAGACAAGAGACATCCACATTTCAGGGATATGGAAAGTTATTGGATAATAGAAGCAGGACTATCCTATAGGAGATAACATAGAGATACTTTCCAAATTTTTTGAATTTAGCATTTTGTTTTTGAAATGAATATAAAAGCCCATGAAGATCAAGAAAAATGTTCTTTCTGCAATAAGGAACCTCACACAGATCAAGAGCTGCACTTGGCCTCCCTGAGGTTGGCCCACCCATGATCCAGAGGCCAATCAGCAGTGACAGCCTCACTATGCCATCTTTATTCCTTCCCCAGTCCACCAACCCTGCCTGGGGCTATTATTATTTCAAGTAAGTTCTCTTCCACTCTTTTTCCCTCTCTCTTCTCCTTACAGATATATGTGTAATATATCCCATATTGTATATGTGGATCATTAAAAATGTTTTGAATTACACAAAAATCAAGAAACTTAAGACTCCACGTGGATGGAAGCTAATGAAGCCTTCCCAGCAATACCAAAAAAGATTAGCAAGTTGAAAATTGCGAAGGTGCATCAGAAAAGACACTGTCGACTACATTTCTGGGCAGTGAAATAGTGGAGCAAAAAACAGTCTGAATCAAAACTTTTGTATTGTGACCTATGCATATTGGCACACTTACTGCTATCTCATAAATCTATTAGACTCTCTCTGTTCATTTTTCTTCATTCTTTTTTTCCTTTTACCTCTTCATTCTCAATTTTTCAATTTTCTAGTCTGTAAGTATGCTGATTCTTCTACTTGCTTGAATTGACCCTACTAACAAATTTTTCAATCCAGTTATTTTATTTTCTAGCTTGAGAATTTGTTTGGTTCTTTTTTTTTTTTGAGACAGAGTCTCACTATGTCTCCCTCAGTAGAGTGCTCTGGCATCATAGCTCACAGTAACCTCAAAATCCTGGGCTTAAGCAATTCTCTTGCCCCAGCCTCCCAAGTAGCTGGAACTACAGGTGCCCACCACAACACCTGGCTTTTTTTTTTGTTGCAATTGTTTAGTTGGCCCAGTCTGGGTTTGAACCATTGGTGTATGTGGCTGGTACCTTAACTGTGCTATGGGCACTGAGCCTGCTTGGTTCTTCTTTTTTTTTTTTTTAGTATAATTTATATCTCTGTGGATATGCTCATTTTGTTTATACATTTACTTTATTTTTCTTATTCTCTTTAAATTCTTTTTTTATGTTTTCTTTTCTTTCCTGAATATATTTAAGATGATTATTTCAAAGTCATTGTCTATTAACTCTGCTGCCTGTGTTTTTTTAAGAGATGGTTTTTGGAGACTTATTTTGCTCCTTTGAATGGGCTATGCTTCCCTGTATCTTTAGGTGCCATGTAATTTTTTTGTTAGTGTTGAGAGTTATTCATTTTAAAAAAACAGCCACCTCTCCCAGTTTTTCCAGACTTGATCTGTATAGGGGCTATCTTTGAGTAAGAAGCTAGGCTTGCTCTGAGCCTTAAGATAAGCCCAATGTGGAAACTTAAGCTTTTCTCAGGTCTTCTAATCATCATCATCTTGCCTGGGCCTTCATTTGGCTTTCTCAACTCCCCCATAAACATTTCTGCATTTGAATGTCTTAGTTTTTCTATAGTCATCATTTTCCTTGGAGACCTACAAGGTCTTTTTTTGCATCTACTACCATTCTTTGCCCCAGGCATACTAGTCTATAGTCCTGCCTGCTACTCAGGTCACTTTTCCTAGACTCAGGTCTAAGTTGTGCCAAACAGATCAGTTTTTCTGGAAGTCCTCAGACAAATTAAAACATTTCAAATAAGTTCTCCTCTGTTTCCTCTTGTACAAGGTACAGAATTTGGACCAGGGCTGCCACATTATTCAGATAAGAATGAGCCATGCTGAGAAGAGGCTGAAAACAAAATTTCATATCATTGTGAAGGTAGCTCTTTCTTGATTGACTTTTTGCTTGGTTACCACAGACTTTTGATTCTTTTGCAAATTCCCATAAAGTTACTTTAACCAGTCTCTACTTGCTTTTTGTTTTTGCTGAGTTTGGGGTTTTTTATTTGAGCATGTATGTGTGTGTCTTTATATTTACATGGGACTGAGGGGGGCAAAATTCCCAGTTATCTATTTTGTTGAGATCATTCTTCCTCTTTTTAAATTTTTTGTCAGAATTTTTTTAGAAGATTGCTAATCTGGGTAGACTGATCTATCAGATTAATTAAGCTAATGTATGGTTGTTTCCAAACTTGCATTATCAAACCAAAACATCAGCAGATATAGTGACAAAACTTGAAGATGGCATAGGTTTAGCACCTCTCCATTTTTTACTGGCCAGGGAAGTGGGAAGTGTGATGAGCAAATAGCCGATGGAGAAAGGCCGTCGTACTTTTGAACTGTGATAAATAATGAAACATGTTGCTTAAAAGAAAAACTACTAAGAAACCTAAATAATTATAAAAGCCCAATTCAGAGCAGGAAAAAAAAGTGTTAAGTAGTAAAGCAAAGTGAGAATTGCAGATGAAACTGCTAAAATAAATAGCAACGTGAAAGGACAAGAAAGATTAGAAGTGGAGCCAAGTTAGATGCAAGACATGGACTGAAAAAAATACTGAAGATTAATGTCAGGAAAGATAAGACTTTGCTGACCCACGTCTCTTTTGTATGGATGGAATGAATGCATTTTGGGCCATGGCCCAGAAGAATGATTGCTCAGATGAGCTGCCCAGAACCAGACTGGGCAACAAGAAATAGAGGAAGCAAGCATAATTTGTGGCACTTATTTTGAAAAGAGTAACTAAAAGAAATTAATTTACTAGAAAGGTAACATGATGTTTTATCTCCTCCAAATTTTAAGATAACTCTTCCATTGTGTGGGATCTATGTTCACTCTTCAAACTGTACCAGACCTAGCTTGACCCAACTCTTCATTACGATAATGTACTGAATTTTATCAACTTGATTATGCTGATACCAAGGACAGAGTTTTTTCTCCCTGATAAAAACACATGTCCTGTGTTAGACATGATCAAAAGAAAAAACTTGCAAGAGATTTGTAATATGGATGTAAATGTCCTTCTCACTAGACGCACAGTCCTCCCTCTCTGCCAGTAATGCTGTCAGCTAATTTGCCAATTTTTGCTAACCAAAAGTAGTCCCAGTCCTACCATCAGTGACTTGTTAACAAGCCTAAATAAAAATGCCTGTGCAGAGAAAACAATTTTACCTAGACTTTTTTTGGTTGTATTGGGGATCTAACTCTAGCAGCTATATGTGCCTGGCATCCCAGACAACACTTTAGGTTCCAAATTGTATACCCATTCCAGTACTTCAGAAGGGCTTGTTAGTGACATCACACTAATTTTCCAATTCCCTTTCCAGATACTTATCTCCCTAGTTTCACACACAACTGAATAAAGGTATTTCTATAATGAATCTTTTATTTTGTGATATTCCCAATGATTCTGCCTCTGAGCGATATTGACACATATTTGTTACTTCTTAACAATATCCTACTGTTCTTTACTGGCAAAGAAAAAAGGAAGAATTAGAAATTATTTTACAATAAAAAGTGATTTTATATGAGAAAATATTAAGTTAAACAGGCTTCAATTACAAGCAATAATATTTTCTTCCTCTTTCATTACCTTTATCATGGCTCTCACCACCCATATTTCTCAAATATCATAAACATTTATTTCTAGAGTTTATGTCTTTGACTATATATTCAAAGCAGATAGGGAAAAGCAAAATTAGTTTCAGTAAAAAGCTCAGCAATAGTGACAATTTTTATATATGGGAAGTAATCGATGTTCCTCATGATTCAAAGTACACAGTCATGCCAGTTTCCCAAATAGAGGCTGACCAATAAATGCTCCCCTTTGAGTGATTTGGATTGCAAAGAATTAAAATTTATTCTTCTGTCATCACTCAAAATTTGACAGTTAACTAATGCTGATTTAGGTAAAATGAAAATTAAGAAATGCTTGAAATTTTTGACCTTCAAGGCACAGCATGCTAAGAACGTTAAAAACTATAAAATATTTTATATCGTGTAAATATTTATAAAATTCATACACCTCATTTTAAGTATAATTTGATAAAACCTTAATTAACAGAGCAAAGTCAACGAATAACGCAACCTTAAAAATGTCTTACACTTCTACCTCTAGAATCAAGTGGATAGGAACAGTAGCAGCCAACTTCTCTGAGCACTCACCATTTAAAGCAATATTCTAGTTGCTTTATACACATAAATTAATTTATTCCTGTCAACAACGCTATGAAGGGTATACTCTATTACCTGATTTGGCAGGCAAAGAAGAAGATACAAGGTATTAAGGAAAGTGTCCAAGGCCACACAGCTGGAATGTGGCAGACCTAAAATCAACTCTATGCATTTAATCACTATGCCAGAGTGCTTTTCAGTTCTGCTGAACATACATAATCAAAGATATTCACTGTGCTCTCATTGAAAATAACAACAAAAAAAAAATATTACAATCGCCGAACTTTGGGAAATGGCTAATTGAGTAAATTATAAAACATTCATATAGTTGGATATTATGAGACTTGTAAAATAATTCTATGAATAGTTTGTAATTTTATGGAGAATGACTGGGAAATAATGTCAAGTTAGGCTTGTTTATGTAGAATGATAGCAACCCTGTAAAATATATGACAAGTTATTGAGATGAAAGATATTAAAACAGGGAGTAATTATAGGTTCTTCTCTATACATTTTTATGCATTATGAAATGTTCTCAAAGAGAACACATTATATTTTTATAACAATAAAAGTGTTTTAAAAGCTTAAAGTTTGGAAGAGAGTTGCATCAGCAAGATAGTGAAATAAGTAGCCCCAGATGACATTATTCACACACAGAGATGCCAACTTGGTGACAATATATATTCAAAAAGCCGTTATAAGCCTCCAGAAATAATTAAGAAGTCACAGCTGCATTGAAATTAGTAAGAAAACCTAAATTTGTCTTTCGCCCACACAGCCCTCCCCAAGCCAGGATAGACTAATGCAATCAGAAGAACATGCCCAACTTACAACTTCTCCCTCATAAGAGAGAGAAGAGCAGAAGGCATAGCCAATGTTTTGGATTTTCAATGGCTGTATAAGGAACTAGTTGACTCACCTAAGAGCTTTGATGGGGATCCAGGATGCTTTGAATGCCTGGAGGCCCCTGAGACCTAGAAAAGCCTAGGGGCTTGTTGCAGCATCAGAACACCTCAGAACACCTGTAGTACAGAAACAGAAGGAGCAAGAATGAAATGCTGAAGAAGAAACATGAAAACCTCTCTAACTGGGAAATTACACACACAGCCAAGAGACAATGTAATTTTGGAAAAAGTTTCTAGCCTGCAAAACCTCCAGTTTGCAATCTAAGAGAGGTGGCATTAAATAATCAAATCCTAGCAAAACATAATAAAGTGTATAAATAGGTAAACATGTCCCAATCAAAGGGAAAAAAAGATGAAGATCTAAAAACTGACCCCAAAAGAAAGAGATCTATAAATTTTCTGATGAAATATTCAAAATATTTTAAAGAATCCAATAAACTATAGGACACATAGACACCTAGTCAATGGGTGAACAAATTGAGATGCGAAAAAATGTGATATCAGCAAAGAGCTAGAAACTAGGAGAAAGATTCAAGCAGAAATTCTGAAGCTAAAAATAGAGTAGGTCAATTTCAAATTTTACTAAGGAGTTTCAACCACAGTCTTAATTTAGAAGAAGAATCAGTGAACTTGAATACAAGTTATTTGAAATTAATAACCTAGAGGACAGAAAGAAAACAAATGAAGATAAACCAAGCAAACATAAGACAATTAAATCATCTGTCAAGAGTACCAGGATACCCTTTATGAAAGTCCTAGAAGAAAAATAAGAAAATGAGGAAGAAAATATTTGCATAAATGACAGCCAAAATTTTTCCCAAATTTAAAGAAATCTCAAATTCCAAAACCTTTCAAAAGACTCCCACTAAGAGGAATCCAAGAAAGACTATTCATTATCATCAAACTTTAAAAATCTGAATATTATGCAAAAACCTTAAAAGCAATAAGAATTAAGTGGTTCTTTTATACAATAGAGCTTCTATAAGGTTATCAGTGAAATTCTCATCAGATGCATTATAGAATTTAAAATATAAAAGTATAAAAATTAACTATAACCAAGCATAAAACTATGTTCATGGATAAAATATAAAAAGATGATATTAGAGACATCAGTAAAGCAAAGGAGAGCATACAGGATTAGAGTTTTGTGTAAATTAAAGATAAGTAGCTATCAGTTTTAAATACATTATAGCAACCATAAGATTTTTGTTATATTTTGATAACCAAAAACAAAGAAAAAATATGAAAAAAGAAAACACTATAGATATTGAAATAACTTAGGGGACCTGGAAAAATAGACTCGGACCCCCACTTAGGTTAATTATTGGTAATTTATTTTACCTGCTGCAGGGGCTGCTGCTCCGAGAGACAGTCAGCAGCCCAGGTGTGAGGGTGAGCTGCCTTTTAT
>CAUYQV010057539.1:0-11896 GCA_963574575.1 Galagoides demidoff | reverse complement strand
AAATCCCCAGCCTGGGTCCGCCAAACAACAATGATGGCTGCAACCAAAAAATGGCTGGGCGTTGTGGCGGGCGCCTGTGGTCCCAGCTACTTGGGAGGTGGAGGCGGGAGACTCGCTTGAGCCCAGGAGTTGGAGGTTGCTGTGAGCTGTGATGCCATGGCACTCTGCCTAGGGGGATAGCTTGAGGCTCCGTCTCAAAAAAAAAAAAAAAAATTTAAAAATTCAGTAGTATGTCACAGTGGTGACCTGCCAATACTGTCTTTTCGAAGACCAAAACTTGCGGGACACCCTAGATAGTGAACTCTTGATTTCTTTGAGCCAGACCAATGCAGTGATTCCTCAGCCAAAATAATGATGTGTCCGCCAGCATTCAGAGAAAAGAAAAGATAAAAAAAAATTAACGAGAGAAAATTAAAAATACAATTATATAACATAAAGGATAAGAGGGTTATCTTGGCTGTTGTATAAGTTTATGTGGCAAAGATGATAAAAATATAAAAATTTCTACATTTCTACCATAGAGAGGAAAGGAAGAGAGAATAAAAGGGTCTGAAAAACCATAACAATAATGTAGGAGCCCTTTATACTGAAGAAAGTAAAAATTAAAAAATAAAAACAACCAATCAGTCAAAAAACTCACAAAGAAATATGTATGTATGTGTATGAATATATGTGTGTGTATGTGTATATATATATATATATATAGAGAGAGAGAGAGAGAGAGAGCATGAGCGCACAGTATAATGCCTGGACACCAGGTGCAGGTGGTGCTGTGATGTTAGACAGAGAACATACATGCTGGTTGAGAGCTGGAAGCCAGTCTCTAGTTGCCAAGGAGATCTGGTCCTGTCTTCCTGACTTAGTTGCCCTCAATCGATGCCTAGTTACTTCATTAGCATTCAGTCCCCACAGGATTGGGGTCTTAAAGCTCTTGGCCCATTCCTTAGAAGGCATGGTCTCACAATACCCCTTGACAATTCCCAGGGGTGTGGGTGCAATTTAGTTCACACCAACAGTGGCTGCCTGAGCTTATCAGGCACACCAGAACCAGCCATGCACTAGGACCCTGCCGACTATTTCTCCCACATGGCCTTCCCATAATGCCAGCACCCAGCTAGTAGCCAAGCTGATAGGAGATCCACCCCACCCAGTAATCAATCCTGGCTGCTCGACACTGTTCAAGTCCACCTACTCATTTAAGCCTCCCATGTCCTCTCCAGTGAGTAGGTTTAGCCCCAAATCAAAAAACTACAGTTCAGGGTGGTGGCCTATGGCTCATGGAGTAGGGTGCTGGCCCAATATACCAGAGGTGGTGGGTTCAAACCCAACCTAGGCCAAACAAACAAAAGAAACTACAGCACAGCCCTTTCTTGTCCCCAGTCTTCTGGTAGGGCAGGCTGGCTAGTCCCCACTTGTTCACAAGCACTCACCTTCTGTGCTGGCTTTCCTCAGCTCCAGACCTCCTTGCGAGCTCCTGTAGTCCACTACTGCTTCACTGTACCCCCTGAGTGATGTCCCTGGATGGGTTCCCCCAGCCAGAGGTGGTTGGAATTTTCTTTCCCCTGCCTTGCCATGAGTGGCTAATAAGGAGATATTTCTAGTCTTCCATTTTGCTCTGCTTCCTGAATGAAAGATATAGATGAAGGAAAGGAAGATATTTCTTTCTACTCTCCTGGCCCCAGACTCCTCAAAGCATGAAGCTCAGCAGAGATTCCTTCAACCCCCAGTTTGATTTTTTAGTTTCCAACCTTGCTGATTTATTTATCTATAACTTAATGATTCTCAACCTTCAATGATGCAGCATACTCTTTTTACAACGTACCTCACTTTTATTTGCACCTCCAACACACACTTGCTTAAAAAAAAGATCCCTAACATGGTTTTTAAATTAAATTTAAATTTATTTTTAATGGTCAAATTTTCAGAAACAAGAGAATATCTGACTTAGCACAGCCCCTCTCTATGAGGTTAAAAAGAATAATCACTAGACAGAATTTGAAATAAGGAGTGGGCTTGGTGGTGAGGCTCGGAGTTTTTCCGTGTCTCCCACCAGCTACACAGCTCTGCATTCATTTCTCTTTGTTTTTAAAAAAAAATATGTAGTGTTTTATGTAAATATATACCTTGTAAAAATTTGAAAAAGTAATTGAGTTGAAAAATAATGGCAAAAAAGGAAAAGTTGGAACTAAGATTGAGTTTAGCAACACAAATGTTATGGGAAGGACCAAGATTTGGGTCTAAGCTCTAGAAGTCGAAATAAGGAGGAAGACTTCTTTGGTTTATATGACTTGCAATGTGCAATAGACCACAGAAATCCAACTGTCAAAGAGGAGCTTTTTCCAGAGAGGATGTTGTGTGATGTCCGAAGAAAAACTCCCTGACAGTGGCACAACTGTCCCATTTGAGCATCAGCTGGGGTGAGGTTACTGCATCATCTTCACCCGGATACTGGATACTTGGAGCTCTTAGTGAATGGCTACAATGTGCTATCATCTCCCCCATTCCCATTCCTTTTTTATTTATTTATTTTTTGTCTAACTGCCTAGAATACTAAAACAAAAACTAGATTTTATTCATCTTTGTATTCACTCTAGTATGTACAGTGGGTAAAATAGAACTTCAAACTAGTTTAATAATGAAATAACAATATATTTAAGAATCTAAGAGGGACAAGTCATTCAAAAGTATTTTTATTTCCTGGGGTCTTACAAGACCTCTTCTGGTTTTCTTTCATTCATTCAGTAAACTTTTAGAGCACCTGCCTCAGGGTTCTGCCTGGTGCTAAGCTCTGGCAGTAACTGCAGTAAGCTAACAGAGAGCCTCCCCATACTAAAAGAGCTCAGTCAATTAGGTAAAGGAAGAACTCCATGTAAAGGAACATGATCATATTAACAGGCTGCTAAGGGGGATAGGAGGAGGAAGTTAAATCTTCCAGGGAGATTGAAGGAGTGTGTTTGTGTGTGTGTGTAAAGGGAAAGCACAGATAAAAACATATTCAAGGGAGATAACATTCGAACCCAGTTTTGATTAATGAATTAGATTTCTTTTGCTTCTTTTTTCCCCTAAGTTCACAGCAGACAAGTAATGTGCTAATGTCATAGCAAGGTTTGAGAGAGGCACATGTCACACATGAGCATGAAAACCTGACCACATACTTATGAGTTAGATTTCATCAAAGGCACAGCCAGAAATTGCCATGACATGTTGGAGGATCAGTGTGAAGAGCACAGTGGGTATATGTCACAGGATGAGGGAACCTGGAGGGCTAGCTGGACATCAGGACTGGATGGCAGACAGAGGTATAAAGGTGGACGGCATCCAGTCCAGTTTATGAAGGTTGTCCCATGTAATTATTACAACACCTCCTTTTAGTCTTGAGCAGATTCTGGATCTGGATGACAAACTATATGGCCACCGTACTTAAAAGGGTGATCCATTCTGTCTCCTCTCCCACTTCTTTATCTCAGGCCAAATTTTCCATTCTGTCTTGGTCCCCACCACCCTCTTCAGTGAGAGAGCTCAGTTTTTGAAGCCAGGAGGGCTCTTCTGGAAAATGAATTAGGACTATCAGAAAAGAGCCCTGCTGTTGAAAGGATCCTCCCAAGCCAGCAGAACTAAATAGATTTGAACTCGTGCCTGGATGAGGCCAGGAGTCTGGGTCTCCCTCCCAGACCCGCACCAAACTGTTTCTTTTTGGGAAATCCCCTTTTCTCTCCCATGTCTAATCTTTTACCAGATCTCTTTTAGAATTTGTGTTCCTCTTTGTATTTCCTACAGTGTTATGATGGAAGCTTGTCACATTGTCACAATGAATAACTTTTGTGTATATCTTTCTTACTTAACTGCGAAACCTAATTAGACATCTTTGTGTTCTTCATGGTACTTAGAGAACTACCACTCACCTCCACACTTCATCATCAGAACAGTCACCCTGGCATCACGATAGATAGCTCAAGGTAACAGGCTAGGCGCTGCAGTAATGGATATCTTTGCAATAATCACAATAATTTTATGACAGCATTCTTATTATCCCCATTTTATAGATGAGATTAATACTCAGAGAGATGAGACAATATTCCCATGTTACAGAGCTAGTAACCAGCTATCCTGGGACTTGAGCTGGCTCTGTCTGATTTGCCTCTGAGGTCCCACTTTTAAAACAGAGGCAAATCTTAGATTTGAACTTCCACATTGAGAAAGGCCAAGCATGTTACAAAGTGCTTTGCATCCATTAGCTCATTTAATCTTTTCAAGTAAACTAGGAATTATGAATTTAATGTTAATTCCATTTTATTTATTATTTTATTTATTATTATTACTTTGAGACAGTCTTGTTGCCCTCAGTAGAGTGCTGTGGCATCACAGCTCACAGCAACCTCAAACTCTTTAAGTGATTCTCTTGCCTCAGCCTCCCAAGTAGCTGGGGCTACAGGTACCCCTGCCGCAATGCCCAGCTAATTTTTTAGAGATGAGGTCTTGCTCTGACTTAGGCTGGTCTCGAACTCATGAGCTCAGGCAATCCACCTGCCTTGGCCTCCCAGAGTGGTTAATTCCATTTTAAAGAGGACCAACTAGAGGCATAAGGCCTCATCGGAGGCCAGTATTTGACCCAGTGTAGGCCCATAGTTTTACTGCTGTGCTACAGTATCCTATAAAAGCTATTAACTTCTCTGAGGTAGGTTTCCCTCTATGGCAGAAGAGGGATATTCTCAGTCAGTAATTAAAATCATTTTCCCAAGAATTAAATGAAATAATCTTTGCAAAGGAAAATTATAAATACTTAGTACTAACCATTATTATTCTTAGTATTTGAGTTAGACACATTTCAGTTTACAGTGTCACTTTGGGCAAGTCAATTAACTCCTCTGAGCCTCAGTTTCCTCACCTATAAAATGTGAATTATCTACATTAGGGTTGGTGAAGATTAAGTCAAAAAGCTTTTAGAAAGGTTTTTTTTTTTTTCCCCACATAGAGAATGTGTCTATGAGTGGTAGTTATCTGTTCCAGGAACAGCGATTTAAGAAAAGACTCAGGAAAGCCACCCTTTCCTCTCAAGATTCAGAATTTTCATCAATGTTGTGATGTCAGTATACTGACGAAGCATCTCTGATACATTCCAGTTTGTAGCAGGGTAGTTGGAATACAGGAAGGGCAGTGACATGCTTGGGTTCATCCAGAAGTTCAGAGGACTCTTGTCAACTTCTTTGATCATGCCTCTGGATTCCCAGTACCTAGGGCCTTCTCCATATACCTTCAGAATTCGCTTTAAAAATTCACACCTGCTGGAGCCCATTTGGACTAGGTTCTGCATGACCTGTAGTATTTAGGTTAGGGTTTAATGAGACAACCTAAGTTTGTTCTTGTGACAACTAGAGACCCTCGTTGTGATGAGGCCTGTCCTGCAAGAACATTATGAAACTGAACCACTTTCCTCAACAATTCCTGCCTGAGGTTAGAGAAAGCCATCTGCTCTGGCTTACCTGCCCTAAGCAGGACCTCTAAGGAAAATATCTTCTGTGTATAGGTGAGGATGAGACAGAGGGGAAGAGAATCACAAGTAAGCCTTCCAAATATCATAGAGCATCCGCTGAAAACAGAGGTTTTCAAAAATTTTCGCTGTGACCACAGTGGGAAATACGTTTAACACTGTGACCCAGTATAAAGTTAGAACCATAGAAAACTGCCACTTTTGGTGGATCAAAAATGATTGGATGTGGGCTTATTACGGTCAACCTAATATATAACTGAAACAAAATCTTATAAAATAATTCTTATGTTGATTTCATGGAATGTACTATATTTTCTTTCTATGCCATTTTTTAAAAAATGCCGATCTCACACAATTCACTTCTCAATATACAAATAGATCAGGCCCTAGTTGGGAAAAAAAAAACAAACAAACAACCAAACTCTAATTTAGACCAAACATAAGAAAATAACTTCTGGGTCTTTGGGTACAAGGCAATGATTTGCAGGAAACAAGCTGACAGCATGAGTTTTATAACAATTATAAAAAACAAAATTCCACCTTCAAAGCTGTATCATATGTCCTGAGGTCAGTTAGTTCTATTCTATCTGCCTGTTGATCCTCCCAACTGAAGACCGTGTTGTACTTGAACAAAGAGGGGTTTACTGGCTCCTTTGCAACAAGAGTGACAGAACACAGGAACACACTACAGAGAATTGTGGGGCCTCTCAGCAAGAGGGTGTTAGACAAGGTGGTTGTGAAGGACTTGAGCTTGTATTAGGTGATGTGGAGGCGAGTTTGAGGAAATATAGCAAGTGAAGTCAACTCTATGGTTGGGTATCTTGCATTGTATCTAGGTGACAGAAGAGAATAGGCTAAAGCTTAAATTGGTAATGATGTGGCTGTCATGTTTAGTTATTTTTAAGGTTTAGACAGAATTCTTGTCATTGTATACTCATAACTATGATGCTTTGTGATTGTTTCAGTAGCCCCAGAGTCCTCCTGATTCCCCTCCTTGTAGCACCTGAGCCACACCTTACCCCAGAGCAACAGCCCCACAGTCACTATAGTGCCCACCCAGGTGCAAGCATGGCCCCACTGCTGGACCCTGAGTCAGCTTGGCTCAAGAGCTGAGCCACCAAGGAGGGAGTCATTGATGTTGGCCTGCTGCCAGAGGCTGTCTGCAGCCTCTTCCAGGGGGTCTCTGACCACTGGAGTCCCCCAGGGTAGAGAACCTGAGCAAGCGTGGCTGAGAAAAAAATGAGGGGTATCCTGACACCTGCCTGCTGCTACTCAAAGGACCCCCAGCCCTGAGTAGTAGAAAATCTGGCAGCCATCACTGAGGTAAGCCTGGTGCCAGCTGTATCTGGCTGGGCAGTTCATGGGGTGGTCCTTGAGGCTGTCCTGATAGAATACCTGCTTGGGCTTGCAGGAGGCCAGACAAGGAATTGCCTGCCTAGCAGCTAAAGAAAACTGCAAAGGAGACTGCCTGGGTTGCCAAGTCGCTGCTGACCGCACACTTTGAGGTTGCCAAAGAGCACCTGTGCGTAGAAGCAGGAGGATCAGGATTGGACCCTGGTGACCAGGTTGGAGCTGCCAGGATTACAGAGCCCTCCAAACAGGAAGCCTGAAGTGGGGAGGAGGTGAGGAGCCCTGCGCAACAACCTCCTTCAAGCAGCGAGGTGGACCTCACTGCGCTGCTGCCCGGAGGCGCTCACAGTCTGGTGGCATTGGAAGAAGAGCCAGCACTTCTGAGCCTGCTGCTGGCACTCAGGGTGGGGCTTGCCCGGCGTCTGCAATGTGCTGCATAGTGCACTGGCACTGTATTTGGCAGGGCAAGAGGTGTTGCAGGTCCGTGGGTTCAGGGTGCTGCAGGCCTTGCAAAGGGGCTTGGCGTCTGGCCGAAATACAGCGTCACACTCCCAGAGCACACTCAGCAAGGTGAAGTTGGCAGGGCTGCCTCTTAACAGGAGCTATCAATTACATTGGCCTGGGGGTTGAAGGTGGGCGCACCGCTCACTTGAGTGTGTGCCACACGTAGAAGCAGTGGATGGAGCAGCACACGGAGACTGCCATGCGATGCTGGAGCAGACGGACCTGCCGCCTTAGCTGTGCATCTTGGGGCCCACTGTGTTTTGCACGTAGTCGTGGAGGAGCTGGACCCTTCCCAGCCTTGACCATGAGGAAGAACATGTCTGAGGCAGCTGCTGTGACATCACTCTTCTCTCAGGCCTGACTGTCCACCAGCTCCTGCCTCACAGGTCCTCTTGCATGGAGGTGGCCTCAGCCTTCACATGAGTGAGAACATGCCTACCATACCAGAGCATAAGTGTGGCTGCCAGGTACGCACCCTGGTGGGTCCGGTCATTCTCCAGGTAGTCGCTGAGGGTTGGCATAAGCTGCTAGAAGGTGGGCTGGAAGTCGGAGTTCTTGGGGGCCTTCACAGAGTAGTTGCTATGGCAGACCTGCACTCTGGCTGTGATGGTCTGGTACTGCAGGTGTTACACCTTGATGAGAACCTTGAAGTTGGGGAGGGAGGAGAGCCTCTTCCATGCTGACAGAGGCTGCCCAGGCATCCATATGCTTGAGCTAGTGGTCAGTGAGCTCTGCAGGGGTCCCGGTGACGTTCTCCTTCCAGGGTACCACCTGTGGGTGGTCTGGGATGAGGTGGTCGCTGTCCTCCACGGTGAGGTGTTGTGGAGTCAGATGGTGTAGCACCAGCTCCAGCTCCATGGTGCCCAAGTTGTGCCAGTGGTCAGCCTGGCACACAGCAGTGCCCACAGCACCCACTGGTTCAGTGCCTTCCTGTGGCCTTGAAACCCTAGCATCCTTGGTCCTGCCAGGCCCAGTCTAAAGCAGGACCAACAGGCCTACAAAGCTCAGGGCCATGGTCGAAGGAGAACTTCATTTTGGCAGCATGTTGTCCCTCCGTTTCTCCATGTTGGGTCACAGAGGGGAAGCCCAAGGCCTTGGACCTTAAATATGTCCAGGCCTAGGGTAGTGACTCAGGCAGACTCTGGCCCCTCTTCATGAGCAGCCCCCTCCCAAGCTGCTCACCTTGAATCTTCAGGAAAAGAATGACAAGGACATCACTTATCAGAGGCATTCAGGGCAATGAAACTGGGACAGATTCCAGGCTTGGGGCTGGATGTTGCTGGGAAAAACTAGGGTGGTGAAATGCACACTGTCTGAAGGTCCTCCGGATTCAGCTCCATGAAGAGAATCAGATGTCACATTTATTTGAGTACCTCATTTTTTATTCTCTCACTTGATCCTTGTCACAGGCTGCAGATAGGCTTCTGCTATTGCAATTTGAAATGTAAGGCTCAAACTGGCCAAGGAATTGGCCCAGGGGCACAGCTAGGAGCAGCATACTTAACCTTCCAGCCCCGAATTGCTGGGATCCTCTCCTCTGGCCAGCTGCCCTGTGTGGCATGGTGACTGGGAGGCTGATTCCAGGCTGATTTCCCTGTGGGCCTTCAGCAGATATTCTGGAGAGGAGCCCCTTTCTGTGTTGTGAAGGGTCAGGGCAGCTGTGAGAAGTGCGAGGTGGCTATGCCAGCGGTTCAGAGTCCTGCTTCATGGACAAGGAGGAGTGTCTCAAGGTGGTTGAGCAAACTCCACCAGCGGTCTGTGGCCCAGGGAGTTTCCTTGTCCCATTCTTTTTCCTTGCAGCCCTCTAAGGGCTCCCCCTTACCCTGAGCCTAGCAACTGCTCTAAATGAAACTCTTTTAGAGGTGCTTCTAAAGGCTAAGTGCTTTATCATCCCATTTAAACCTCTCACTATTCTTCTTTTACACTTTAAGAAACAGACCTACAGAAGTTAGGTAAAGTGCCCCAAATCACAGTTCATACAACATAGACCCAGCATTTGAATCCAGTTTCATCTGTTGCCAAAGCCGTTTCCAGTCTCTGATTTTGTGCTTGGTGTTTCTCCTTCCTATTCAGTATTAGGGTCTTGGTTTTTATCCCTCCTAGGGCATTTGCAGTTAGAGGTTCATGGAAAGGGCAGTGAGATGACTCCCTGATAGAGCTGATTGCAGCAGCGTGCGTGGACCAGAAGTCCATTCTCCCACCATGTACTGAAAGCATCAGCCCCATCCAGGGGAATGGGTGCTGCCCTCCCCTTCCCAAGGTCTGAACTGGAATCTGGGCTCTGTTGTTTCATCAGTTGTTTCCTCCTCTGTTACATGATAAGAAGACTACAAACCTCTTTGGGCTTGAGCTGTTATATGTGAAATGTCCAGCCAAGTGCCTGGCACACAACTGGATGTTCTTCCAGAAAAATGGGTTAGGATCTGGATTTACACACAGGTTTTTCTGAAACCGAAACCTAGTGCTCTTTTAATTCAATGCTTCCTTCCACTCTCTATGCTTTTATTCTCTTATTTAAAATGTGGTGATTTACCAAATAGTAATTTGGGGTGGATTATTGACCAGAGAAAAGGTTGTTCTCTGAGAAAACAATAGTTTTTTCCCCCCTTTTGGATCTTCCTAGGACAGAAACCAGTGCTTATGCTGCTTCCCACATCCCACTGCGTTTCCTAGCCTCATGACCTAGGGACATGCATTTCATGGCTTTAGATAGCAGGTGCATATATACCGATAACAAAAGATGAATAAGTCACATTGAACCTCTCTTGTAATTGCAGAAGTCCAGTGTGACTTGAGTATTACAATTTTAATATAGTTTTTGCATTTCTTAATGTGTATGCATGTTATTGGAACCCTCTTATATATGATAGCTGTAGCATATATGTGTCTAACCTACTGTATTTTCCTCTTTTTATTTAAAATCTTTTTAAACTTTGTGGCATTATAAATCCAAAGGAATCTGAGGATTCATCATGTTTGGTTATAGCTCTTTCCCAGCACTTGGGGCAGGTTTTTGGGCATTTCATAGCTATAGATATAAGAGAAAATAAAAATGCTTTGGCTGAATGGTGGTGAAACATTTGCTGGTATGGATGAGACACCAGAGGGAGGAGGGCAAGGAAATCTCTTGGAGGATGTTTGTTACCATCCCTGGGCAGCCCTTGCTGAGCAGGGCAATTAGGAGGGGTCACTTGGTGCCTAACACTCACATCTCCCAATTGTTCAGAGGCAGCATAAGGACAGCACAGGCAAGGCAGCCTTTAAACTTAGACGCTAAGACCCTATATGAAAGTGTGACTTCTTATGAAACAGGAAAAATCAGGACATTTTAATTATTAATTTAAAAACATTACAATAACATTACATAACATGTAACATAACATTCCATGCTTGTTATGAAAAATTAGAGTACAGGAATTATATAAAATAAAAAAAACCCTACCACCCATTGTGCTTGCGAGAGATGACCACTATGAACAGGTGGGTGTATATCCTTGCAGACATGTTTCCATGTGTGAATGCATCTACCCAGACACATAGCACATAGTTTTTTCTTTTATAAAAATGGTACCAGGCCACACACACTTTTACCCATGAAGAAGCTGATTCCCAAAGAAAGAAAGTGACGTGTGCAAGGTCACAGAAAGATAGATTAGAACAAAGCCTGGACTGTCCACCTCCCACTCTACCATCCTCTCTTGGACTGTGTGCATTCTAACTCAGCACCCTAGAGGGAACAAATGCGGACAGTTACCCTGGCAGATAGGCAAGGTCAAAATATTTAACATCCTGCACGTTGCAGGTCCAGCCAATCAGAACTATTACTAGCTGCAAAGGACCTTCCTGAGCTTACTGTCTAAATATTGGCCCAGCATGAATGTAGGGGTGTTATTTCACACCCTGCGTGTCTTCCAGTGCCTGGTCAGGAAAGAATCCATGAATGAATGAATGAGGGTGCTAAGTGGTCATAAATAATACCACCAAGGACGAAAGAAGCTTCTTTCAATAAAAGCCCAGTACTATTAAATCGCAGCATTATCTCTTAAAATTAGGATGTGGTGAAAGAGGAAGAAGCAGTAATGGAAAAGGAAAGAAGCAGAAAGGGGGAGTTTGTGGGAGTTCAGCAGAACTGGATTTGGGATATAGTTCTGCACTTAATAGCTCTGTGGCCTTGGACAAATGACTTCATCTCCTTGACCTTTCCGTAAACATCTGTGAATGTGAGGAAAAGAGGAACAAAGAGAGTAATTTATCTAAGATTATACTGATTAAGAATCAGAAAGGCTGAAGGGTGTAAGGTACTTTTAGTCTGGTGGGGTTATAATTCAATGTCAGGAGTAACCCAGGGATCCTGAATTCTTTTTTTTTTTTTGAGACAGAGCCTCAAGCTATCGCCCTGGGTAGAGTGCTGTTGCATCACAGCTCACAGCAACCTCCAACTCCTGGGCTCAAGCGAGTCTCCTGCCTCAGCCTCCCAAGTAGCTGGGACCACAGGCGCCTGCCACAACACCTGGCTATTTTTTGGTTGCAGCCGTCATTATTGTTTGGTGGGCC
>CAUYQV010057537.1:0-19545 GCA_963574575.1 Galagoides demidoff | reverse complement strand
ACGACCCCACTCTCCAACTGCCCCCCTGGTAGCCGTATTGGACGTTCGCTTCCAAAATCCCGAACCCCCCCCGGGCCCCCCCCCCCCCCCCCCCCGTCTCAAGATGCCAATTCACTGAGACCTGGATAAAGTAAGGTGTTCAGCAAAGGGAACGTGGAAATCACAGCCACCACTGATATTAGAGTGCCATCTAGTGACCTCTCCTTATTTGAACCCAGCACCAGACTTTCCAAATATGAATTTTTGAGACATACAAACCATTTTCTTCAGAGATGGGGAAAAAAAAGAGAGAAAACATAGATGAGGAAAAACCATCAAAAGAACCTTGGCAATACAGAAAATAAGAACAGATCAACACATCCAAGTGATCACAATGGAACTACAGCAGAGAACTCTAACTATAAAGAAGTTGTTGAAATGACAGAAATGCAATTGAGAATATGGATAGCAAATAAGATGAATGGATTTGGAAAAAAGTTAAAAACCAGTAAAAAATAAAGCTCCCAAAATGTTTCAGGAAATTAACAAAATTAATGAAAAAATCGCCAAAGAATGAGGCCATATTAGTAAAGATATCATGGAGATTCAATTTACAATTGCCAAAATGTGGAAACAGCCTAAATGCCCATCAACGCAGGAATGGATTTAACAAGCTGTGGTATATGTATACCATGGAATACTATTTAGCCATCAAAAAGATGGAGACTTTACATCCTTTGTATTAACCTGGACGGAAGTGGAACATATTCTAAGTAAAGCATCACAAGAATGGAGACGCACGAATCCTATGTACTCAATTCTGATATGAGGACAATTAATGACCTGGTACGTGGTGGGGCTGTGGGAAGGGGAGAGCATAGAGAAAAGGAGGGAAGGTGGTGGGGGTAAAGAAGAGCAGAGAGAAGGAAGGCGGGATGGGGATGGGGAAGGGAAGAGCAGACAGAGGGAAGGCAGGGTAAGGGTCTCTGTGTGTGACACACTTTTTGGGGTCAAGAAACAATTATAAGAGGGATTTTTACCTAACAAATGAAATCAGTGTAACCTGATTTCTTGTACTCTCAATGAATTCCCAACAATAAAAGAAAAATTTAAAAAAATCATGGAGTTTAAAGAATTAAAAAAAGAATTAATGGAGTTTCAAAACACAGGAAAAAGCTTTAGCAATGGATTAAACCACAGAGAAGAAAGAATCTCAGAGTTTGAAGACAAAGCTCTTGAGCAAACACAGTCATTTAGAGGCAGAAAAAAGAGAACAAAGGAGAGCAATCTTAGAGAGTTCGAGACTATGCAAAGCATAGAAACATATGAATTATAGGTATCCCTTGGAGAGAAGAAGAGAGCGCTACTAGTGTGGAAACTCTAGTTGAAGATATTATTGTGGAGTATTTCCCAAACATCACCAGAGATTAAGTCATCCAGATTCTAGATGGTCATTGAACCCCAGGAAGACTCAATAAAAATAGGCCATCTCTTGTTAATTACAAATCACATTGTAATTAACCTGGCCAAAGTCACAATGAAAGAAAAAATTCTACAAGCAGCTAGGTACAAGCAGCATCTGACCTATGAGAGATAATCCATCAGTTAACAGCAGATCAGGAGATTTCTCAGTGAGAACTTTATAGGCAAGAAGGTATTAGAGCCCTACAGAACAACTTCCAGCCTAGGATTTTGTACCCTGAAAATGTAAGTTTTATATTTGATGGAGAAATTAAATCCTCTCAATAAAATGAGAACCAAGTATGAAGACACAACGATTTAATGATGAATAGCCTTCAGCTAACATCCATCTTTAAAGGTGAAAAGCTTTAGCTTGTCCTGTAAGATTAGAAACACGATCAGGATTCCACTCTTGCCACTTGTATTCAATATAGTACTAAAGTCTTAACTGGTGCAAATTGACAAGAAAAAGAAATAAATTATATCCAAACCAGAAAGGAAGAAAGAAAATTGTATCTGTATGTACATGAGCTTTTATATATAGGAGACTTTTGTTTGTTAGAACTAAAGAACAAATTCAGTAAAGTTGCAGGATACAAAATCAATTATTTTCTAAACACTAACAACTAATTATCAGAAACAGAAATTAAAAATTCAATCCCATTTATAACAGTTTCACTAAAATATTTAAGAATAAATTTAATCAAAAATGAAAGATCTGTACACTGAAAACTTAAAACTTTGATGAAAGGAACTCAAGAAGATGCAAATAGATGGAAAAGATACCCATATTTGGGGGTTGATTGGAAGCATTAATATTTTTAAAATGCACAACCCAAGGCAACCTACAAGTTCATTGAGATTCCTATCAAAATTCCAATGACTTTCTTTTTTCCACAGAAATAGAAAAAACAATCTTAAAGTTTGTATATAATCACCAAGACCTCAAATAGCCCAAATGATCTTGAGCAAAAAGAACAAAGGTGAAGACATCATGCTACCTAATTTCAAAATATGAATATACCACTAAGCTATAGTGGTATAGTTTAGTACTGGAATAAAGACAGACAGACAGATGAGTGGAATAGAACAGAGAGCCCAGAAATAGGTCTACATGTTTATAGTCATTTCTTTTTTCTTTCTTTCTTTTTTTTTTTTTTGTGAGACAAGGTCTTGCTCTGTAGTGTGGGCTGGAGTGCAGTGGTATAATCATAACTTACTGCAACTCTGAACTCCTGGGCTCAAGTGATCTTCCCACCTCAAATTAGCAGAATGTGGTTGTGGCTAAAAGGCACACACAAGCACATTCTGCTAATTTTTCTTAGGAGTTTATAGACAAGGTCTCATTAACTTGTCCAGGCTAGTCTGAAGCTCCTGGCCTCAAACAATCCTCCTGCCTCAGCCTGCCAAAGTCCTGGCTTTATAGGCACAAACCACTGTGCTCAAACAAAAGTCGATTCATCTTTTACAAAGTTGCCAAGAGTTCGCAATGAAGAAAGAATAGTTTTTTTCATAAATGGTGTTGGGACAAATAGATGTCCACCTGTGCAAAAATGGCATCAGACACTTGTCTCCTGCCATATACACAAATGAACTCAAACTGGGTTAAAGACTTAAATGTAAGACTTGAAACTATAAATCTACTGGAACAAAATATAGGGAAAATGGTTCTTGATGTTGGCTTGAGCAGCTATTTATGAATATGACCCCCAAAGTACAGGCAACAGAAGCAAAAATAGACAAGTGGGACTCCAGCAAACCAAGAGGCAAAGGAAGCAATTGACAAAGGAAAGAGACAACCCACAGAATGGAAGAACATATTCAGAGCACTCATCTGATAGGGGTTAATTTCTAATATGCAAGGGGAAATGTTCATGGAAAAGTGGAATTAAAAGGTAAACATAAAAACATACACTTTATTTCTTGGCAGAAGCTCTATCAAGTCCAAGGCATTTTTGTAAGCACTGATACCAGCCATTAAGTATGCTCCTAAAAAACTGAGGATGCTGGGGATTTAGCCAGGTCAGCACAGTCTTTTTACATTATTAACTGAAGGAAAATGGGTACCTTTTAAAGACTTTTTTTAAAGATGAGGAAACAAAAAGAAGTCAGAAGAAGCCAAATCAGAACTTCAAGGTGAATGCCTAATGAATTATCAGTAAAACCCATGCAAAGCTGCCCTTGTTTGAAGAGGGCGATGAACAAGAGCATGGTCAAAGTGGAGAGGGACTCCTGGGTTTTGGAAGACTTCCTGGGTTTGGGGTTCTTTAAAGTTTTTTTGCTAAAGCTTTGATTAATTTTCTCAAAACACCTTTATAATAAATAATGACAATTATTCTTTGTCTTCTAGAAAGTCAACAAGCAAAATGCCCTGAGCATCCTATAACTCTTGCTGTGGCCTTTGCCCCTGATGGCCCACACCTGCTTTAAATGGACACTTCTCTGTCCTGGTCCCCACTGTGTTGCCCGTGCCTTGTTTTCAGAATCATACTCTTGAAGCCATGTTTTATCTCCTGTTGCAATTCTTAAAGAAATATTTCAGGATCTTTATCCCACTTATTTCATATTTCCATTGAATGCCCTACTCTTGTCTGTAGCTGATATGGGTGTAATGGTTTTTGGTATCTATCCAGTGGAAAGTTTGCTTAACTTTACTTTTGCAGTTAGAATCATGTGAGCTGAACCAATAAACTTAAAATTGCTAAAAGAGTACATTTTCAGTGTTCTCATCATGAAAATAAGTATAGTAGAACTACACAGTTGACCACCTCCTTAAGTTGACCTGATTTTCATAGACTGGACAAGCACCACATGTATTTACAGTACAGCAGGCCTAGTTCCTTGTGTTGGTCACCTCCATATGTTGACCAGTTTGTTACAGTCCCTTAGGTGTCAACGTACAGAGGTTCTACTGTCTGTGAGATAAGACACTTATTAATTCACTTTATTTAGCCATTCTACAGCATACATATTTTAAAACATTGTGTTGTACACCAAAAATATACATAATTTATATTTGTCAATTAAATAATCATCAAAAAAATGAAGCAGAGTATTTCATTTATGATAATAGATGAACCTGGAGCACATGGTAAGTGAAATAAGCAAGGTACAGAAAAACCAATATTGCATAATCTCACTCACATGTGGAATCTAAAAGCTCACACTCGCAGAAACAGTGTAATGTGGTTATAAAGGAGGGATCAGGACATGTTGGTCAAAGGTACAGTTACAGTTATGTGGGGCAAGTAAGTCTGCAGATCTAATGAACAGCATGGTAACTACAGTGAATACTTCTGTTGCATATACTTGAAATTTGCTGATAGAGTATATGTTTTAAAGTGTTCTTACCACACACAAACATACCAAAGGTAACTATGTGAGGTGATGAATGTGTTAACTGGCTTGTGGTAATCATTTCACATTGTACAGATATATCAAAACATCATGTCATATACCTTTAATATGTATATACTACAGATAACTTTTATTTGCCAGTTGTACCTCAATTAAGCTAAAAACATAATTAAAAGGAAAAAGAATACATGTGGATAGGCTTACATTCTTTTACTGGAGGTAGATAAGATTACGTATTTCATTTCATTTTTGTAGATGTCTTGTTAGGACCAGATAGTTTTAATGATTAGTGAAGCATTTCTACAAGGCCCTATGGAACGTGCTGTTAGGGAACAAAAATCACTTCTCTTCTGTTATCAGTTATTAATAATTTAGCACTTGGACAGATCTGAATTTCTCAAGTGCCTGATTTTGTTAGATGTTGTAGAAATGCTAATTATCGGTGCTTTCAATGTGGTGAGTGATTCTGCATAAAAGAACCTAGGTGGGGGTATGCTTCTTAAAGAAGAACAGAAAGCTGTATTTATCAATAAAAGAACAGAAAGAGAACTCCAATAGGCATGGTCCCACATTCATGGAGAAATCTGGCAGTAAACTAATTCTCAGGATGTCGTTTTTTTTTAAACATGTAACAAATGGTGTGGAAAAGTAACATACACACCAGAAAATGGAAATAGAGAAGGGAAGTAAAATACTACTCAACAAAGCAACATTCCACCCGGGCTTTTGTTAACTCCACCAGTCTTCAGGTGGCAGTCTATCGGCTGTCTTTCCACCATCTGTCCCTGCTGTCTGAGATCAAACCTGGGCCACTACACAACCAACATTAGCCAGAGAGGCTGGCTGGATATTTCATTTTTTCAAAAACAGAGAAAATTTGCAATAATTTATGTTTTCCCAAAACACCTTTATAATAAATAATAATAGTTATTATTCTTTGCCCTCTAGAAAGTCAACAAGCAAAATGCCCTGAGCATTCTTCTAGAAGGGCTCCTGCTTGCTAATCTAAGTTTCTCAGGGATACCTGAGACTTACTGGAAAGTTGTCTTTTTCTTGTCTGTCATAGGTATTCAGATCTTCTAAAATATTTGGTTTGGAGGAAAAGGTTTCTGCTTTTAGAACAAGCATGTATCCCACTGCTTGAGGAATGACCATATATTTAGAATTAGCAGGTAAGTTAATTTATTTTCTGAAAAATGGAGCTCTTTTAAATTCCAGAAGGGAGCTCATTATTTCAAAATAACTTCTTCAGCTAATTCTTCTGAGAAGCAAAATGCTTTCTTAAGCATAATGATTATTTCTATTTCTTTTCCTGAAAATCCAATTTAAAAAATATGTTTAATTTGCCCAAGGGCAAGTATGTCTGTAGAGATTCAGAGCAATTGTGTCTGTCTCCAATATAATATCTCCCTTCCCCCAATCTCCACGTTTGTCTGAGTTCCATGCCTTTGCTCATGGTCTCTTTTTCTGAAATGCTGACTTATCCAGTCTTTTCAAACATATCCTTTTCAGGGTCCAGCCAAAAGCCCACTCTTTCAATAAGTTTCTCACTTTATTTACTTAGTTTTGTTTTGTTACAGAATGGATAGTGTGTACATGAACTTAAGCTCTTATTTGTGGCTGGTAGTATTGTTATTTCATCTCCACCCACACAGAAAAGAGAGTGGAATGAGTCTCAGAGAGAAAGGAATTAGTCACAAGTGACTCTCGTCAGTTCTGGACACTGTGTCAGATGATTGCTGTGCATTCCCTCATGGTGCAATGGGTGAACTCCAGAGTTAGGTTCTTTGGGTTTAAAGCCTACTACTCTGCCTAACAGCTTTGTGGCCTTCAACAATCTTCTTTGTGCTTCCGTTATTATTTTATATGTAAACTGAGGGTGATAACAAACTCGTTGAACATAAAATTAAATTATATGGTACAGATAAAAGACTAAAGAGTACCTAGCACCTAGTAAACCCTCAATACATGTGAAATGTTCCTGTTAATCCAGAGTCACTTTATAGATAGGTGTTCTCATCATTTTGCAGGTGAAAATCTGATCCTGACAGGTTAAAGACATTACCCAATTTACATCCATTGATGGCAGAACCAGCACAGGAAAACACACGCATCTTTTTTAAGAGCCTGAGCTCTTTTAAGTAAGTACATTGCCTTATTTTCAATTTGTGTATAATTACTCAGCCATATTGCCTCCTTACATTCCTATTGCACTTCCTATACTACCCAGCTGTAGTGGTGGCAAGTGGGTAAATGTCAGCAACTATGCGTCAGTTATATGAGGTCATGAGTGCAAAAGCACCTGTCAAAGTGCTTCTAATTTATTCTATTGGATACTATTAAAAATCCTTGGTGGGAAAAGCCATAAAAGCATCATGGATGTGCAGTGGTAGCCATGCTCTGAGAGTTATGAATAGTTCATTGAGAAAATTTAGACAAGTAGTTATTTCTTTTTGTGGGGGGCAGGGTCTGGCTTTGCTACCTAGGCTAGAGTGCAGTGCTTTGATCATAATTCACTGTAGCCTCTAATCCCTGGGCTCAAGCAGTCCTCCTACCCCCAACCTCCTGAGTCACTGGGATTAAAGGAATGCAGCATCATGCCTCGCTAATTTTTTTCTTTTCTTTCCTTCCTTCCTTTCTTTCTTTCTTTCTTTATTTCTTTTTTGTAGAGATGGGGTCTTGCCCAGTCTGGTCTCTAACTTCTTGGCCTCAAGCGATCCTCGTACGTTGGTCTTCTCCCAAAGTGCTGGAGTTATAGGTCTGAGCCATTACATACAGCCTAGACCATTAGTTTCTTTTTAGAGCAAGATTAGAGGCAAGGAATGTTGAATTATAAAAGAATGGTAGATAAGTGGTTTTCAAATATTTTTAGGCATAGGCCAACCAGTTCTTCTGGGTAGAGCTGGATGGAGGGGACACATTGTTTTTAGCTTAGGTCCTCATCTTCATTCTTTGGGGTGTCTCTTCAAATCCTGAGGTGGCGATAAAAATGATCCTGCTTTTTATTTTTATTGTGAGGTAAGTGAGCCTTAGAGAAGTGTAATGATTGGTTTAGTAGCAGAAGTCTAGAATTCAAGAACTTGATTCCTTCTACTCTGCCATCTTGTCTCAGGGAAATACCTGGTTGACTCTTCTACTTTTTCTTGTCTAGATTTCTGTGATTAATTTCTGACAATTGGCATAATGAAGAACAAAAAGTTACCTCTCTCAGAAACCAAGTAAAAGAGTACAAATGCAACCACCCACACACATCGGAAGCCAATTACTTTGAATTGTTGGAGACAGGAAAAAGTTTTCAAAGAAGATCAAGTTTTTTTTTTTTTTTTTAGAAGATCAAGTTTTAAAAGTCTTTCATTTAAGGAATTACATGAAAAGAAAAAGAATAAAATGAATATTTGTATGTCTTTCAAGTGACATAATGCATTTCAAGGACTTTAGGCTTAAGAAGATAGGAAGAATAAAGATTTTCAGTGGTCTGTGACGTGGGCTTTGTATCAATCAGCCCTTCTTCATGTCATTATTTTTAGAAGATGTGAGGATAGAAAATGTCTTTAAGAGAAAATATAACACATAAAATAAAGTCCTGGGCTATAAAACCTACTAATATCTGGGAAACAATGTGATAAAAAGGAATCCATTCAATTCCATCAAGAAATGATTCATTTTTTCCAAGAGATAGGCAGTGTTTGGCCAAAATAAAATGAAAAAAGAAATGATTCATTTCATAGTCTACATGATTAGACTAAGAGGTCATATAAATGTCTAAAAGTGAAACAATGTATAGTCAGCAAATATATTAAAAATATCTACCTGGAGCCTAGCACTGGAGATTTAAAGATGAATAGGATCTTAGTCTGACCCCTACACTCAAAGAGCTCAGTCTCAGATGATTTCTGTGTTAATGTCCAAATTTTATCTACTGGAGAATATGTGGAGAAGTGAGGTTTGAGCTGGCACTAGTGTTAACCAAAGAAATAATGAGTTTCAAAATTTGGAAAGGCGAGCTTTATTTCTCATAAAGAGCTGCAGCCTATGGGTGGCCATTCCAACAGGCTGGAGGTCTGAGCCCCAGTCAGATTCCAGGAACACGTTTTGAAACAACGGCCATTGGAACAGGAATCTATACTGAGCTGGACGGCCAAATACACATACTTAACAAGCTGTGTGAGGAGTCATACGTATTTATGAAAACAGAAATGCTTCTACTCAATCGAGCTTCTTGCCCTTTTATGGGGTCCATATTCAGAACTGGCCACCCTTTTTTGTGTCAAAAAGGTGAAGCAAGGACACAAAACCCTCTCTGTGAATCTCCACAGACTGGCTAAATTCACTTCATGACTACTGGCTTTTTTATTAGGAAAGAATTCTTTTCTAGATCACAAGATTGGGTCCTATTTAGCTCTTAGGAAAAAGAGCCTGATGGCTGTTATCGAGGGAGAAGGTAAATGATGTGTGTCCAACCTCCCATTCTGGCTGGGAACACAGCTTTAAGGTTTCCCTGGGGTCCTCTTTGCTGAGAGGGGATCCATTTAGTCAGTGCAGGACTAAGGATTTTATTTTAGTTCACACTAGGGAGGGGAGGCAGTGTTAGGCTTTGAGGAAAGTCTGCAGACTTCCACCATGTCAGTGGAGGACAATGCGGAAACGTATGTGGGAAAAGTATGGGACCATTGTTCAGAGCACTGGGCTAATCCCTTCCTGAATTTATGACTTTGGATAACATGCCCAGCTTTTCTGGGCCCTATTTAACTTGCCTATAAAATGGAACTAATGTTAATATCCATTTTATAAATATCTGTGGAGACTAATTAGATTATGAATAGAAATGTACTTTCCAAACCATTTTAATGTAAACATCAGTTGGGACCTTTTCAACTTTGCCTCGCAGTGGCTTTTTTAAGTGCTCTTCTGAGCTGCAGCATTAACCCTGACCTGTAATGAAATGTCTTTGTGAATTTCTCTCTGAAGAATTTACTGGCACCAAACATTTCATGTGGTCATTTTGAGGGGTCAAATCATCAACCTCTAACTGTTTTACATCTCTGTCCCAGATTTCTTCCGGGGAGGAACTCCAACTCCTAGCTTTGCTGATTCTGGGAAGCCTTGATCCTCAGACAACACTAACGTCCTGAGCGTTCAGATTTCCTTCCAAGTGCTCTTCAGAAAGTTTTTCTAACAATTTATCTTTCTTCCTTAGATAAATTCAGCCTGTAATACAAACTATAGAGCATCAAAACACATTTTATCATTTTATACTATTAAAATTTTTTTTGTTGTTGCAGTTTTTGGCAGAGGCCGGATTTGAACCCGCCACCTCCAGTATATGGGGCCAACACTCCACTCCTTTGAGTCACAGCTGCCACCCTACTATTAAAATGTTTTATTGTGGTGAAATTCATAATATAAAATTTACCATCTTAATCATTTTTAAACATGTAGTTCAGTAGGACTGAGTTTCACATTGTTGTGAAATATCTCCAGAACATTTTTATCTTGCAGAACTTAAAACTCTATAGCCATTTAACCACAACTCTCCCTCCCCCATTACAATTATTTAAAAAACCTTGTAGGAAAAAAGCAATACTTGAGATTGCTAATTGAATAAAGATGATGTGATTGAGCAAACTCTTAACATTAAAGAGTTTGAGGAAAGGTAAAAATTTGTCAGGTAGTAATTTGAATTAAAAGAATGAGTGGAGAACAAAGGAGGCATTTAGTTTTTCTCAGTTTGGTCAATGTTAATCCCTAAAAATAAATGTAAATGTGAAGTCGAATGTATTCCTCAACACAAATAATCCTAGAATGTACAAATCAATCCAGAACCAAATTTTTACATTATATGCAATTTCTAACTGAACTGCATGAATTTTCCAGTTCCACGTTAATCTTTTCTGTCAGGTAAACTCTTGCAGAAATCAAATGATGCTAGGATTTTTAGATAAGAATGCTTTTTTGACAGACAGGAATTTACCTCAAAATGAGGTAATTAAAAAAGAACTTGAATATCTTAAGAGATTTTTTCCATACAAAGACTATGATGCCATCTGACAGCACTATAGTCCATAAGTTTCTGATACCTATAGGAGAGAATTTCTTTTTCAGCTCCCTACCAATGTATGATAAATGATTATCAGTAGCTATGCTTGGGTCATGAGCCTACTCCTGGGCCAAGGACTGTGAGGTACTTTGACTGGACAGCCTAGTTGCCATGCCTTTGATTATGGTGAGAGAGGAAGAATCATATGATTGACGACTGTATCAGGTGAAGAGTAGGCACTTACTGAAATAAAAAGGAATGAAAATAGAGAAGAAGAAGTGATAATACTTAGAGACAACAGAGGTGATGTATAGGGCTTTTTAAAGTTGTTCTAAGAGCTGGAAAGAATGCACAGAGCCCCAAATCCCACCTGCTAGTACATTCTCCAGTTTGCCTTGTGGAGGCCACCAGTCCTATCTTAAATTTTTTTTCTTATATAATGAGTATTTGAAAGATGATGATAACTATTATCACCCTATTATCACTTATAAACTTGAATTTCTATTTAAACAGACCATCAATGTCAATATTTCTTTGAGTTGGGAGGGTTTGGTTTGAAGATGTCTCTCAAAGGAGATGTTAGTATGTACAATTATCTCTTAATGACCTGCAATTTTAAAGGAGATATCACCAAAATTTGGGGGAAAAAAGCTTTGATTTTGTGGCTCTAGCCACAACCTGGAAAACCTTCTAAAATAGTCCCTAAGTGCACCCAGCCTGATCCAGTGTGACTCTGAGGTCCAGTAAGCACTACCCCTAATACCTGCTCCAACTCTAGCAACTTGGTTGCTTGGAGTTTCAGCAGGTATGTTAAATTACTCCAATTAGATTTTTGCCTCTCTGCTTATTGATTGCTTCATATTGTTAGGCCTGAATCTGATCTGTGAATTTAGCATTGCAGTATCCTCATTAGAGGACCCATTAGAAATTCAAGATTAGTTACCAGAGGAACCAATTTATCCAATGTGGAGCTCCAAGCTTCTCAGGTTATTTGCATGGTTTCATCTGAAGCAGAGTGCTGATGAGCTGCTTCTAGCTGCCTAAATACAGACTTGGAAGTCAAGCTTTGGTAGAAAGGATGGCAGGATACTATGTAGTTTTGCCATGGTGAGGGGAAGAATATATTCATTGAATATAATAGTGCACAGGGACAAAGGGATTTTCACTAAGACACTGTTTTGAATAATCAAAGCTTGAAAACAATTACATTTCCAATGAAAGAGGATTGGCTCAAGAAATTATAATAGTATTCACTCAACAAAATCATCGAAATGAAAAATTAAATGTGAGGACATAGATATGTGTTTAAATATGTATTTATCAATATAAAAAGATGCAATAGTTATTTATTACTTATTAATATAATTAATAAAGTAATAGGTATAGTATAACTTTTTTTTTAAATAAATGGGTTTATTTGTATGTATTTTTAGAGGTTAAAGGTGAAAATTTGATCTTGTTATAATGGTATTATGGTCAAGGATGCAGATTTTAGAAGATTCTGTTATATCAATCATGTGTCTTTCTCATGGTGTCACCAACCAAAGAAGTGATACTCAAAGAACAGTCGGAGATGGTGTTGTTTACTAATAACTAGTCACCCTGTGAGCTCTCTGTTAAAAGATGGTTAGGAGAACATTGTTATAGAGATAAGTGAGGTTGGTCTCCTGCATCTAGGATGGCTAAATCTGAAGTGTCTACCCTGGTCGAACCTGTCTCTTCCATTACGGATGCAGAATAGATAGGACTCATACACACACATGCACACAACTTTGTAGTGCTTGGTTTTCTTATCACAGGCCATAGAAACAAGTGAGCCAAATGTGAAGACATGATGTCTTTACTTTAAGGCATAATAACTTGGTCCACTGGTTAAATATGGCCCCGTGGGCTTTCTGAAGTCTGGCCAATCATCTCTTCCTAAGAGATGCGTGATTATGTGTGGAGTTTAGAAGGAGATGGGTAGAAATGTAGTTGCATTTTTACCAGAATATCCATGTATAGAAGAAAGACTGGAAGCATTTAGATCAGCATGCTATAGTACTTTTGTTCTGCACACTGGGATTACAGCTGATTATGATTTTTATGTCTATACTTTCAGACTTTCTTTATTAAACATGTATATCTTGTATAAAGAAAAGGTCACACATAAAAATTCAGCTTTAATATCATGTTATACAAATACCACCATCCTCTGTGCTAAACTTATTTTCCTCATCAATCAGCAGGACAGTTTACCTGTAATTATGGAGGGGCATTCTAAGGAAATAAGCTCTTTTCCCTTTCAACCTGAGGTTTCTCATTAGCCAGCCCATTATTCAGATAAGACTCAAGTGAGATCTCATGAGCTCTGATCAGAACCTTCAGTGAATGTTCATAATACTGCTGCCCTTGAGATGTGCTGGAGATGAGCACACATACAACTACGATTATAATTTGACTGGAAACTTCAGGGGAGGTAACTGGGGAAAAGCAAGCCAATAATAATGATAATAATAAAAGTTGACACTGAACTAGGTCTTGCTATATACCACGACTGGCTAAAAGATTAACTGAACTAATTTGATCTGAAAAACTTCACTGTTTAGAAATTATTATAATCTTTATTATACAGAAAAAGCCCCAATGGGTTAAAATGATTTGTCAAGTTCATGCATCTCATAGATGGCAGAGCAGGAATCCAGACCCAAACATGAACGACTCTGCACAGTACAGGTGGCAACGAGCATGGCCCTCATCCCATAGCTAACTTCTACTTGCTTTTCAAGTTAACCATCTGGCATAGTCAAAGGGTTCCCAATATGACATTTTATAAAGCACTTGTCACACTGAGCTGTGATGCGTAATGGTCTATTAGACCTTTTTTAGACTATGAGTTCTTTGAAGATAGGAGTGATGACCTGCGATTGTCTCCCTGGTAATTACCACATTACCTGTGTCATAAAAAGAGCTCAATCAATGTTGGGTGAATATTTAATCATTTGGGCATGGTGGATACAACATATTGAAAATATACTTAAACATGGGAGTCTAAGGCAGGTGGATTGTTTGAGCTCATGGGTTTGAGACCGGCCTAAGTGAGAGCAAGACCCTCATCTCAAAAAAAAAAAAAAAGAAAGAAAAGAAAAAGAAAAAAAGGCCAAGCATTGAGGCAAGAGAGCTGGAGCCCAAGAGTTTGAGGTTGCTGTGAGCTATGATATTATGGCACTCTACTGAAGGTGACAAAATGAAACTGACTCAAAAAAAAAAAAAAACAACTCTCTATATAGATAGATTAGTTTCCTCCAGTGATGTGATTATATAGATAAAGTGTCCACCTTCAATAGTGGATCCCTAAGTTGCATATAAGTTTGATCTTAGACTTGGTTATAGGCAGAATAAATTAGATTTAATCTCTACCTTTTTTTTTTAAATTTCAGGTTATTGTGAGGAAATAAAAAACCAGGTCACATTTTTTTCAATTTTTTAGATAGAGTCCCTCTTGTAGCTGTGTCCTGCACCCTACCTTGTGCCTGTTAAGTGGGAGAACACTAATCTCTCCCCTCTGCACTCCCCCCTTTTTTGTTCCCCCTTCCCGTAACTTGAATGGAATTAAGTTTTCTCCTATGAGGGGGTGTGTTAGATTGTCTTCTGGCTTGATAATAAAATTGAGTACATTGGATACTTGCTTTTCCATTCTTGTGATACTAAGCATGTGTTTCAGTCTATCCAGAATAATACACCATCTTTTCTTATTGCTGAAAAGTCAAAAGAAAAGAAAAAGAAAAAAAGGCCAAGCATTGAGGCAAGAGAGCTGGAGCCCAAGAGTTTGAGGTTGCTGTGAGCTATGATATTATGGCACTCTACTGAAGGTGACAAAATGAAACTGACTCAAAAAAAAAAATTATTATTTTATTGCTGAGTAGTAGTACTTTATGGTATACATATCACAGTTTGTTAATCTGTTCCTGAGTTGATGAGCATTTAGGTTGTTTCCAAATCTTAGTGATTGTAAATTGAGCTGTGATAAACATTCTAGTGCAAATGTCCTTATGATAAAATGATTGTTTTTCTTTTGTGTACATGCCTAGTAATGGGATTGCAGGATCAAATGGGAGATCTAATTTGAATTCTTTGAGGATTCTCCATACTTCTTTCCATAGAGGCTGTATTAATTTGCAGTCCCACTAACAATGTAAAAGTATTCCCCTCTCTCCTTATCCGTGTCAACATCTGTAACTCTGGAACTTTGTGATGTAGGCTATTTTCACTGAGGTTAGGTGATATCTCCGGGTGGTTTTGATTTGCATTTCTCTGATAATTACGGATGATGAGCATTTTTTTCATATGTTTGTTAGCCATTTGTCTATCTTCAACAGGGAAGTTTCTGTTAATGTCTCTTGCCCAGTGATAGATGGGATTGTTTGCTCTTTGTTTCTTGATTAATTTGAGTTCTCTATAGGTCCTAGTTACCAAACCTTTATCAAATTCGTAACGTACAACCATCTTTTCTCATTCTGCAGGTTGTCTATTTGCCTTAATTTTTGTGTCCTTAGCTGCAAAGCTTTTCCGCTTAATTAAGTCCCATTTGTTAGTTTTTGTTGTTGCAATGACCACTGAAGTCTTTGTCATAAAATCTTTCCTCAGGATGATATCCTCAAGAGTTTTTCCCACACTTTTTTGTAGGATTTTTATGATTTTGTCTTAGATTTAAATCTTTTATACATCTTGAGTCAATTTTTGTAAGTGGTGAAAGGTGTGAGTTTATTTTTAGTCTTTTATATGTGGTTATCCAGTTCTCCTAGCACCATTTATTGAATAGGGGTTTTTGTTCTAGTATATGCTTTTGTTTGGTTTATCAATTATCAGATGGCTATAAAAGACTGGTTTTCTCTCTTGGTTTTCTATTTGGTTCCATATGTCTATGTCTCTATTTTTGTGCCAATATCATGCTGTTTTAATCACTGTGGACTTGTAATATAACTTAAAGTCTGGTTGAGTGATGCCTTCAGCTTTGTTTTTATTACTAAGAATTGCCTTGGCTATACAGGTTTTATTCTGGTTCCACATGAAACAAAGAATTGCTTTTTCCAGTTCTTCAAAGTGTGAGGTTGGTATTTCAATGGGGAGTTCATTGAATCTGTATATTGATTTGGGTAGTATAAACATTTTAACAATGTCGATTCTTTCCAGCCAAGAGCATGATATGTTGTTCTCTTTGTTAATATCTTCTGCTATTTCTTTTCTTAAGGTTTCATAATTCTCTTTGTAGAGATCCTTTGTGTCTTTTGTTAGGTATATTCCTGGGTATTTCACTTTCTTTGACGGTACTGTGAAGAGAATTATATCTTTGATTTAGCTTCTTAGCTGTTATTGGTGTATAAAAAGGCTACTGATTTGTGGACATTGATTTTAAACCCTGAGATGTTACTGTATTTCTTGATCTCTTCCAGGAGTCTTGTGGTTGAGTCTCTGGAGTGTTTTAAGTATAAGATCATATCATTGGCAGAGTGAGAGTTTGACCTCTTCTGTCCCTATTTGGATGCCCTTTATATCCTTCTCTTGCCTGATTGCATTGGCTAGAACTTCCACCACTATGTTGAACAGTAGTGGCAATAGAGGACAACCTTGTCTAGTTCTAGTTCTAAGTGGAAAAGCTTTCAGTTTTACTCCATTCAGTATAGTATTAGTTGTGGCATTATTGTAGATGGCTTTAATCAATTTAAGAAATGCTCCACCTATACTTATATTTTTAAGTGTTCTTGTTAGAAAAGGATACTGAATTTTATCAAATGCTTTTTCTGCATCTATTGAGAGGATCATATGGTCTTTGTTTTGCTTCTGTTGATAATGACTTATTACACTTATGGATTTGAAACTAGCCTTGTGTTCCTGGGATGAAGCCTACTTGATTGTGATGTACAGGTTTTTTTTAATGTGTAGCTATCATCTCTTGGCTAAGCTTCTATTGAGTATTTTTCATCAATATTCATTAGTAAGGTAGCACCCATAGCTCAGTGGATAGGGCACTGGCCACATACTCCGAGGCTGGTGGGTTTGAGTCTGGCCTGGGCCAGTTAGAGAACAATGACAACAACAACAACAACAAAATGACCGGGTGTTGTGGTGGGTGCCTGTGGTCCCAGTTATTTGGGAGGCTGAGGCAAGAGAATCACTTTAGCCCAGGAATTTGAGGTTGCTGTGAGCTGTGGTGCCATGGCACTCTACCTAGGGCAACAGCTTGAGACTCTGTCTCAAAAAAAAAAATCGTTAGTGAAATTCGTCCTTTTTAGTTGGGTCTTTTCCTGGCTTTGGTATCAGGGTGATGTTTGTTTCAAAGAACATGTTAGGGAAGGTTTATTCTTTCTTGATGTTTTGGAATAGGTTCCGCAACATAAGTACAAACTAATCTTTGGAGGTTTGATAGAATGCTATTGTGAAGCCATCTGGTCCAGGGCTTTTTTCATTGTTGTTGTAAAATTTTTTATTGTTTCTTTAATCTCAGTGCTTGATATTGGTCTGTTTAAGAGATCTATTTCTTCCTGGTGAAGTCTAGGGAGAGGGTGAGATTCCAAGCATTGGTCCATTTCCTCCCCATTGTCAAGTTTCTGGGTATAGAGTTTCTTGTAGTAGTCAGAGATAATCTCTTGTATCTCATTGATATCTCATTGTTATTTCCCTTTTTCATTTCTGATTGAGGTTATTAGGGATTAGAGATTCAGGTCTGTTTGCTTCATCAGTTTTTGGTCCTCCTAGGACTGGGGTCCCAAAGCTCTCTCTAGCCTTCCCAGAAGGCCCATCCTCTGACAACAAAGCAGCCCTCCTGCTTTGGGGTGTGGAGGGAGGCTATTCACCTCACGCCAAGGATGCCTGCTAGAGTTCAGTAGGTGCACCAGAGCCAGCCATGCACTAAGACCCTGCAGACTGTTCCTCCTGTGTGCTCAGTCTTCCCACAATAGTGGCATCCCACCAGCAGCTAAACTAATGAAAGAACTACCCTACCCAGAATTCAACCCCAACCACTGCATACTGTTTGAGTCTATTCACTGCTCCAATGAGCAGCTCAATCCAAACTCAAAACACTGCAAGACATCCCTTTCTCATCTTCAGTTCCCTGCAGGACAGCTAGATGACTGACGACCTCTACCCATAATGAGCACCTGCCTTCCATGTCTGTTTTCCTCAGCTCCAGACTTCCTCATTGGTTCCTGAAGTCTCCTCCTACTTCATTGTTCCCCGATTGATGTTTCTGTGCAGATTCCCTCAGCCAGAGTTAGCTGCCACTTTAACTTGTCTCACCATAAGTAGCTGGCAAGGAGATATCTTTAGTCCACCATCATGCTCCTCTTTCCTAATCTCTAATTTCTGACAATTTATTGTCTAAGGAGCCAGGTATGAAGTCACTATCATATTTTTTCTATCAAGGCAATAGCATTTTTGCTCTGGGTTGAATATCATGCTTGATATTTTGTGGACAAAATACCATAGCTATAATGGATAAAAATTATGACTATTAAGTAAAAAATAACTCTGCCCATTTTCTTTTTTCTTTATAATTCACTTAATTATACAAAAATAATTTTGTTGTTTGGTGACAACAATAATGTTTATAGTTAGCATTTCTTTCTTTTTTTTAATTAAATCATAGCTGTGTACATTAATGCAATCATGGGGTAGAATGTGTTGGTTTTATATACAATTTGAAATATTTTCATCAAACTGGTTAACATAGCCTTCATGGCATTTTCTTAGTTATTGTGTTAAGACTTTTATATTCTACATTTAGTAAATTTCACATGTATCCTTGTAAGATGCACCATAGGTGTGGTCCCACCAATTATCCTCTGTCTGCCTATCCTCCTCTCTCCCCTCCCCTTCTTCTCCCCTTTACCCATGGGCTATAATTGGGTTATAGCTTTCCTATGAAAGCTATAAGTTGGTTTAATAGTAGGACTGAGTACATTGGATACTTTTTCTTCCATTCTTGAGGTACTTTGCTAAGAAGAATGTGTTCCAACTCCATCCATGTGAACATGAAGAAGGTAAAGTTTCCATCTTTCTTTAAGGCCGCATAATATTCCATGGTGTACATATACCACAATTTATAGATCCATTCGTGGGTCAATGGGCACTTGGGCTTCTTCCATGACATAGCTATTATGAATTGGGCTGCAATAAACATTGCAAGATATTTGGTACAAATATCTTTGTTATAATGTGATTTTTGGTCTTCTGGATATATACCTAGTAGAGGAATTATAGGATTGAATGGCAGTTCTATTTTTAGATCCCTAAGTCCCTAAGTATTCTCTAAACATCTTTCCAAAAGGAACATATTAGTTTGCATTCCCACCAGCAGTGTAGAAGTGTTCCCTTTTCTCCACATCCATGCCAACATCTCTAGTTTTGGGATTTTGTGATGTGGGCTAATCTTACAGGAGTTAGAAGATATCTCAAAGTAATTTTGATTTGCATTTCTCTGATGATTAAGGATGATGAGCATTTTTTCATATGTCTGTAGGCCATGTGCCTGTCTTCTTCAGAGAAATTTCTCTTCAAGTCCCTTGCCCACCCTGAGATGGGATCACTTGTTCTTTTCTTGCTAATACATTTGAGTTCTCTGTGGATTCTGGTTATTAAACCTTTGTCAGAGACATAACCTGCAAATATCTTCTCCCATTCTGAGGGCTTATAGTTAGCATTTCTTATCAATGATTTTGCTGATTTATTTT
>CAUYQV010057532.1:0-10886 GCA_963574575.1 Galagoides demidoff | reverse complement strand
GCCATGGCATCACAGCCCATAGCAACCTCCAACTCCTGGGTTCAAGCGAGTCTCCTGCCTCTGCCTCCCAAGTAGCTGGGACCACAGGTGCCTGCCACAACGCCCAGCCATTTTTTGGTTGCAGCCATCATTGTTGTTTGGGGGGCCTGGGCTGGGGATTCGAACTCGCCACCTTACGTGTACGTGGCTGGCGCCTTAGCTGCTTGAGACACAGTCGCCAAGCCGGATTATTTTTTAACTTGGTAAAGTAATTACATTTTTTTTTTGAGAAAGAAAAACATATCTGACATATGCATTCAGAAGATAAACTTCATAGCAATATTTAAGATGGCTTGGACGAGGGTGTCATCTGGAAGGAGTGAGAGTAGTGAGTAGCTCATCTGGGCAAGCTGCAATTAAGAATCAGATAATGCGATTTACAGAAATGTCTGAATGTGTCACTAATTGCTGGGCTAGAATTGATAGTCTGTCAATTGCCTAGTACCAGAAATTGCAAGTACCAGAAATCAGAGACAGGGATACATCTACGGTTTTTAGTTTAGGTCAGTGTTTTTCAGCCTTTTTGATCTCATGGCACACTTGAACCTGTAGTTAAACTTCCACAGCACACTTAAATTATGATGATTTAAAAAAAGAGAAAAAGAATATACCCTTTTGATTTATTTGTTAACACAAAGTGCACCATCACAGCCAAAAGATAAATCAAAATAATTTATTATAATTTATAATAGATGACAATTAAAATTCTTAAAAAGAACTTATTTACATTTATTTACTTTTCTATTATAATTTGACACTTAATGAGATATCTGAGGCTCACTTTTTAAAAGATATCTTCTTTGCAATGTTGAATTTTGGACAAGTATATTCTTAAATCTCCTTCCAAGCATTCTGGCCATGATCGATTTTTGGTTTTAATGTTATTCATTGCATTATTCATTTGCTTCCCACAAATATGATGTTGAGAACAGAAGCATTTCTATTGCTTTCTTTGTAATATTTGGAAATTCACCCTTGAAAAGTAATCAAAATATTATAATATCTGTTGTTGAATATTTTAATTGCAATCCTCTGTCATTTCTTCTTTCTATTAACTCTCCCTCTTCTATAATATTTAAATTTGCAGACATATGTGCACTTAAATCAAGGGATTTCTCACCTAATCAAGAGACATTATGTCTAGTGTAGATGCAATAAAATATTTTTCAAAATTTGTGTACAATGAATCTAAAGTGTGTAAAATTTGTGCAATATGATTTTTATCCACTTTATACCTTTTCACTAGTCCAATCATTTCTACTGCATTTTTCTCTTTGAATCCTTTTATTCCTAAGCCATAGTTTCTCTCTGAAAGCATTACCTTCATCTGTAGATGTGAGAACATTGTCATAATTTCCCTATATAATCTCATTAAGAGTATTCAAACAACAAAATAAATCTTCAAGAAATGCAATGACAAGGTAAATCACCTCGTTTAGAATGGTGCATTTTTAAAAAGGTTGATATTTCTAACTCATAAAATCTTGATAGAACTCTTCCTCGAGATACCATCTCACTTCCACATGCAATGAGAGCTGCATGAGGAGCACCCAGTGAGCAACATAATTCTGCTAATAATCTTGATGACAATGACCTACTTTTTATATAATTAATAATTTTAATAGTGTCATCTAGGACCATTTGTCCTAATTTTGACGCTAGCATTTCTCAGGGTAGAAAACAGTGTGAAAAATAATTTGGGGTTCTTTTTTTGTGCAAGTATCACAAATCCTTCTACATCTTGGGATAGAGACAGCTCTCTAATTGTACAAATACTGATGCAAGAATCCCAAGATAAGTTATTAGAATTAAAGTAATTGTCAATCAAATTAAAAATCTTGGCCCTTTGTTGTTGTTTGGAGTGGTCAACAAAATAAAAATTGTTCTATTATTTCCTCCTTATCTTGATGAAGGAAGAATTGTATTGTTCCCTATTTCATCCTCAACTGAATGCTAAGAGTTTGGGTTTACCACTGATATCAGCAAATCCATCCAAATGAATTGCAAACATGTTTACTTTTTTTTTTTTTTTTTTTGCAGTTTTTGGCCAGGGCTGGGTTTGAACCTGCCGCCTCCGGCATATGGGGCTGGTACCCTACTCCTTTAAGCCACGGGCACCACACTGAACACTTTTACTTTTTTGAGGTATTACTTGAAATTCTATATTTTCAGATAAATCTTTAATAGCTGAGAAATTGTGTTGTCTGAAAGAGGAGTTTTTAAATTTTTCTTTTTATATTCTTCTCCAAACATTTATTTACAATTGCACAGCAGGCCAGTATAATAACGAATTCTGCAATTGCACGAGATTTCTTTTTCCTAACTGTAATTTCTGCAACTGGGTAACTTGCTTCTTGTGTTTTATCTGATGTCATTGCAAATCTGGTCTGTATTTTTGCTCATTTAGTGTTACTGAGTACAAGTCATTCGATATATTCCACCAGCTTTTTGGACATGTGGGAATGTCTGGATTATAAATGTCTCTTTAATTTGCTGGGAACCATACCTTCATTTGCTAATGTTTCGCTACAAATCACACATGTGGATGTGGCAGATTTCTTTTACTATGTATGAAAGCAAATGATAAACAATCTTCATCATATTGACAATTATTTGTTTTTAATTTAGTTGCCTATGTACTGGATGAAGCAGTTATTCAATGCATTAGCCTCGTCTTCTAATTTTTGTTTCTTTACTAAAAACTCATCCATCTTAATTGAATACTACTTAATAAAAATAAAAAATGCCAAATTAAAAATAAGAAAACTAGCCTTTTCTCCCCACCCCCATCTTCCCTTCTCTCACCCCCTCCTATCTGCTTCTTTCGGTTTCTTGTTCTCATCTCTTCCCACCACTCTCTTTCCTTTCTCTAATATAAAATAAACTTAAGCTTTTATGTCCTAAATATAATAATAAATCAACAAAAATAAATAAATAAACAACTCATACTTTAAAAAAAAAAGAAACACAGGTATAAATTAAACCCACTGGGGAAAATTTCAAAAATAGGATTTGCAGGGTAATTATGTCTAACTACTGTTTCAGTTCTAGACAGAACAGTACACCACATTCAGTATGAGCTACACCTCCTTACCCCTTCAGGCACAATGAGGGATTGCTGAGTCTTACGGCTCCATTCACTTTGGATGATTTCGACACATATTGGTATTCATCAGCAGATCCTTATAAATTTGGGCCATCTAGGGACAAACTGCAAAACCTTATTTTTCAAGGCTACGCCCCATCCACTTTAGAAATAAGCTGGCATTTATTTATTATAACAATAAAATGTTTATTTATTGTAACACTAATATACTTTAATCAATTTAAAGAGATTTTAGTTTTGATATATATACTTACTATGCTTTGAACTTCTTTCACAAATAATTTAATTAATGAACTTTGAAAGTTTTAGCGGCACACCTCAGATCCTCTCCTGGCACACCAGTTGAAAATCACTGGTGTAGGGAATGGGCATGATACTGTTGCATTGCAAGATACTGAGAGCTCAGAGAAGTGAACCTGTAAGTAACCTTATGTGTTCAGCTGTAAAAGCAGTGGCCATGAAGTAGTCGTAGATATTTTCACAGTACAGTAGTTCCCCCTTATCTGTGATTTCTCTTTCCATCATTTCTCTTCCTGTGGTTTCAGCTACCTGTGGTCAATCCTGGTCTAAAAATAGGTAAGTATGTTTCAATAAAGTATTTTGAGAGAAAGAGAGAAAAATAGTGAGATTACATTCATGTAATTTTTATTGCAGTTGTTATAATTCTTCATTAGTTATTATAACTTTTTAGCATGCCTATTTTGTGAATTGAACATTATTATAAATATGTATGTATAGTAAAAAAAATATATAGTATTATATACAGGGGTCAGTGCTACCAGTGGCTTCAGGTATCCCTTGGAAAGTATCCCTCTGGATAAGGAGAGACTACCCTAGTGGTGAGAAAACAGTAATATAGGCCTGGAACTCAAGTTTGAAAATAATACTGATGCAAATTTGTTTGGCTATAACCATAAGAAATTGTGGTATTTTACAAAGAGAGAAAATAAAGACAGAAGATTAAAACAGAGAGGTCTAACAGCAAAGAAAAGTGAGGAGATTGAGAAGAGTCAGTGAAACAGGCAGAGAATCAGAATGATACTGTTAAGGAAAAAAGAGGGCTTCCCTCTGCCCCCTGAAAGTTTACTGAAATAAACTGACAAGGGACAGATTAACAAGAAAAAATACATATTTATTCATATGCAAGTGTGTGGGGGAGCCATATAAAATATGAGACTCCAAGAGGGCCCAGATGGCTGAGGTTTAAATACTACCCTCTTCATAAGAGAAAGGGAGATGAGGAAAGCCGAAAATTTGGAGGGTTAGCAAATGATTTTCAGGGGAATTGAATTGCCCCTGCCCCCAAACAGGCAGTGGTTTGTAAAGGATTCTCTTTGGAAACTAAATGGGACCTGAAGAACAGACAATAAATAGGTTGCGACAAGTCTGTCTAAGTGTCATAATATTATTCAGCTGTCCTTCCTGCAGTATAAATTTAATCCTCTCTATTTCATAAAATTTCAGAGAGTAGATCAAAAGCAATTGTGTTCCTTTTAGAGATCTTCAAATAAGAAAATTTCAAAGAGAATTCTGTTCTGCATTTAGAGGCAGAAACATGAGAAGTTCAGGAAGTCCTTAGTTCTGAGGCTGCTTCTAAAATCTTTTAATTTTCTTTATTTAAAAGTCCTCAGCATGCGTAAGTATCATACTTTAGGCTACTGTTCTCAGAACCCCAACAGTATAATAAGAAAAATTAGCAATACTGCATTTATAGGGAAATGAAGCATTTGCTAATTACGAGGGTATCCCATTTATAGAAAGTCAGCGACAGATTTTAGTCAAGTGCTAGTGAAAATAAATGGATTGCAAAGAACACGGCAGTGAATGAGATCATGCTACACGGTAGTGGGAAATCAGTGGTAGAACAATTATTCAATGACTTTGGCAACTAACAGAAGAGAGATTTAATACAGTTTGAGAATACTGGGGTCAGATAAAGATCGTAATTAGTAATTGGCTAAAACTCGAAGCCTACTTCACAGTGGGCAATCGTGCAGACTCAAACATTTCTATAAGAGCAGCAAAAGCCTAACACCAAAACCTGACTTAACATTATAAGAAATAATTCACAAACATTTCTTATGAATATGAATGTAAACTATCCTTACCAAAATATTAGGAAATGAAATCCGTCAATACGAAGTATACGGGGACTATGTGGGACTATGTGAGATTTATTCCAGGAAAGCAAGTTTAGATTCACGTTAGAAAAATCAATCAAGGAAAACTATAATGATCTTATCAATGGTTGTAGAAAAAGCCTGTAAATTTTTTAACACCCATGTGTGACAAATACGCTCTGTCAAAACTAAAGGCACATTCTTAGCCTGATAAAGACATAAAAATTAACCTAAAACTAATAACATAACTGAACTGAGGTAAAATATTTTCCTCCATCTTCCCTCAGATCAGGAACAAGCCAAGCCTGTCCATTCACATCACTTATATGTATTTATGGATATGCAGTACTAACTATTACAATTAAGTCTCTCAAAGGAAATAAAAAGGCAAAAAGTAGGAGAAGGGGGAAGAAAACTTCCTTATTTGCAGACCACATAGACTTTTTATACTTTAAATTCTAAGGAATCTTGAAAATGAGAACATGTGAATTTAGCTGTTTCTCAAGAAGGAAAGTCGATATTATAAAACTTTAAAAAACATTAAAAAATCAATGCCTGTTTATATACCAGTGCCAAATCATTAGAAAGAGAAAGAAAGATAATCGACTTGGACCAACCAATATATTCATCAATGGAAGAAAAGATAGAATAGCTGGGAAGTATTCACAAAATGTAATGATACTAGACTATAACAAAGAATGACGTATGGACACACACAACCTGGATTGAGCCCAAACATCTGTGAAGGAAAAGAAGTAGAAGCCAGTGTATGATCAGATTCCATTTATATGAGAAAATATCCATTTATGTTCATAAAAATCAACATGTTGGCAGCTCATGAAAGGTGGTAAGTAACTGGAAGGCAAATGCATGAGCATTTTGTGGGTAGAGGAATATTCTGTATCTTTGTTAGGGTGATAGGTGTATGTAGTTATTAAAACTTTTTATTTAATTGCACATTTAGAATCTGTGCATTTCACTGAAGACATGTCTTACGTTAATAAATTAAAAAGATTATATCTGGTGAAAATTGACGTAGAAAAGTCAATTATAAAAAGCCAAAGGAAAGGTTCAAACTAGAAGAATAAAACACAGGTCAAATTAAAGAATTTTCCTTGGTAAAAAATAAATTGATGTTGATGAAATATATTTTTATTAAAATAAGCATGCATAATGACTATGGCACAAATAAAGGAGATATAAGATATAATTTTTTGTTTCAAGTGCAAAAATTAAGGCAATAGGCAACCAACACATTCCAGGTATAAGAATAAGAGATAATTTGTAAATTCCTAGCCTAGTAATGATATTTATCCAGATTCTATAGGATTTGCAATAATCAAGAGTAAAGGCTGTTGTAAATCTATCAGAGGTCACCAATCAAACGCTGTCAGTCTGGAATGTTGCTGGGGAAAACAGATGTAGTAAAATCAGAAACTTCAAGTTAATAAGGTATAGTTAAAATAGCAGAATATACACAAGCTATTTCTAGTTCCCTCTACTTATCTATATATTCCTTAGGTACAAAAGATATTGTCACAGGTAGATCCTTGATCCTTAGAGCCAGAGGAGGGCAAACATGTCTTGGTGCAGAGAGGATGTCACAAATGAGAACTGTCAGTACAGCTGTGTCATCAGAAGGGGATCAGAGTCCTCTTGGAGAATAGATGTAGGTCAAAGAAGAATCACAGCCCAGATGGCAAGAGGAGGACAATTGTAAAAGCTCTGACTAACACAGATGCAAAGAACTGCGCCAAGAAATCTACTTTGTCCTTTAACACGAAGACAAAGGGCAGCTTAGACATGAAGTCAAACTAAAAGTGAAGAAAAGTGTACTCTGTAACCTCCAATGAAGCAAAGAGCACTAGGCCTATGAAAATTTTTACATTTTCATAAGCCCTTTCACCTATGTCTGTAATGAACTCTGCACATAATCACGGGTCACATGAATAGAAAAAGGGAGGAATTATAATTTATAAAATGTATCAAGTAATGTGCACACACGTGCAGTCAGACTTATATGCTGCCTTATGCACTTACCTCACCGGGACAGAAAAATTCTACATGAAACGCTATCCAATTGTGTACAACAGTATAATTAAATAACAGACTAAATCAACTTATGTAGCTAGTTTTGAAATGCAAGAGTGATTTTTTTCTTTAATCAATCAATTCTCTCAATTTTCCATGGGTGTTTATTCAATTATTGTCTTATAATAGAATATTTAGCATTTACATTAATTAGAAGTGTAGCATTAGCTATGACCTTTTTATAATTTTTAAAAATTATTTTGTAGTTTTATTACTTTTTTACATACGTGTCTATGTATCACCTATCTCCCTAGCTGTTCACTGTCCACTTGCCTCTGTGCTACATAGTAATTGAGAGAACGTAAACTGCAGAGCCCAATGGTCTGGATTAGTTTCTCAGCTACTTTAACTTAGGCAAGTTATTTAATCTTATTGTGAATCAGGTTTTATTTTCATTTACAAAATAAAGTAATTCCTTTATCATAGAGATTTCATTAGGATAAATGACCTAATACTTGTCCAATTCTTAAACTACTTACATTGTTTGGCCCAGTATATACATTGTTCATTCTATTGTTATTACTATCACAATTATAATTATATATTACATTAAATATTATTAATTAAAATTATAATGCATAATAGTTATATGCTCAAAGAGATAAATCTAGAATATTATTCATAAAGCCTTGAGTGATTACATTTGGGTGTTAAATTCTTAAAACATTTTTATAACAGCACAATGATATTTTTACAATCATTCTTTATTCCATCAGGGGGAGAAAGAAATTTCAGCCTTACTAATATTAAGGACAATTCAAATAAAATTTAAACATTGAAATGCCCCTTTTAACATCTAACAAATGGGAGATAATAAATTAAATGATAAATTTCAATGTTTGAAAAAGATTTATGATAATGCATAGCTGTTGAAATTATAAATTGGTCCAAAAGTCCTTAGAATGCAAATTAGGAATAATTGAATGGGTGGATTAACTTGGCCAGAATTTATGTCATTTTAACATTGATAATTTCTTCCTGCATAAGGCATGGATATGGTCATCCATTCAATTTTTAAATGAAATTGAAATATGACAAATACAGAAGAATGCAATAAGTTTTTATAGCGTGAGTACACCCAGTGTCCCTTATTTGAATAAAGAATTCGAATATGACCAGGCCCCAGGAGCCCACCTGGTCTGGTCTCACACTCACTTTTTCCATTCATTTTTACACAAAGTTAACACAAAGTCACCTGCCTTCTTTCTTTATAGTTTTAGTTCTTCCTGTTTTAAGATTAATTTTGCCTCTTTCAGAACTTTACATAAATGGAATCTTATGTAATATACTCCAAAGGAACCTCACTTTCTTTATTATAGCTTCAGTTTTGCTTCTTTTAGGATTAATTTTGCCTCTTTTAGGATTTTATGTAAATGAAATCTTATATAATACACTTTTTTGTGTCTGACTTCTTTCCAATCTCTTAATCTGTAGTTATGTGCCCTATATTTTCCTGTGATGTCTCCCTTTTCAATTTGTTTCTTGATCAGCCAGCCCAAAAGTTCACATACTGAGTTAGAATTTTCAAGTTTTTCTTTATATTATTAAACTATACTTTATTATTTGATTTCTAGTTCATTAATTATTACTGAACTTTGTTTTATTTAATGAAGTTATTTATTTTGTTGTTATTTTTCTTACTTCTTGAATTTAAATAATACTTTAATTATCTCAACAGCTCATGTTATAGTAGACAAAATTGGTCACCCATAATCATGATCTTTGAAAAGACAATCATAGTTTACCCTATTTGCCAGGGATGGGTTTATAGTTGGGTATTTAACCTTTGCCAACCAAAATGATATCAGCAATATTTGCTATGGATGAGGACTAGCTTATGTTTCCTTTTTCAGAGAGAGAAAGAGAGATGTAGAAGAACATAATTACTTCTTTTTTTCAGCAGATGTCAAAATTCCTGAATGCATTGCCCAGAACTTCTATAAACATCTCGTAACTATTAAAAGAGTCAGCTTAAAGGTAAACTAATGCCTTGTGGATGACAGAGAGAAAAGGTGAAAAGAATGGTCCTTGAAGTCTTTGTTAATTTAGTCAATTCTGGAATCGCTGTGCCTTTAGAATTCTGGTTATGTGTAGTGATAAACCGTCCTTAATGTAATAGGACATTTGGTTTTCGGTTAGTTCCCATCAAGTATATTCTTTTGGGGCCCCCGACGTCGGGTCTCTGGCCTGACCCAGGGCCTGGTCAGATGACCCGGCCTTCTCAACTGAATGGACACTGGCCACTGTGCCAGCTTATTCAGAGTAGGTCTCGTTCACGTCTCAGGTGCCAAAGCACCTTAAAAGTCACAGTCAATACGAGTAGGAGCGAGCATTTCAGCAGCAATCTCTCAGCAGCAGTCTTAGTAGCGGAGCGCTGATCAGGTGTCCTGGAGTAAGAGGCAGCCCAAGGAGGAGCCTCACCAACTTCTCTCAAACCAATCCCGTGGCCACCTGCACCACAGGGGTGGAGACTGCTAACCAATGATGTACATAGTTTCCTGCTCTCATGCATCTCACTAATGAGAGCTCACGATGTTAAATCCCTCCCCCGCATCCCTTATTGCCGGAGTATTTCTCACAGGTGCCTCCTACAATATTCTCTGTTTATAAAAGTTCAATTAAATGTATTTCTTGATTATATTTTAAATAGAAAAATATAGAGCTTATATAATCAGTGTTTCTATTATTACGTAGTTATAGAAAATGATAACAATTTGCTACACCAGTTCACACGTTTGTTTGTTAGAGAAAGAAAAATGTAGGCAGAGTATGTATATATTCTACCCTGGCAAGTAGAAATTAATCTACAAACATTGATTTAATGGTTGGATTATACTTTAATTTGTTTGTAAGTAACTCCTAATTTATTTTACTTATTTTTTTGGAGAAAAAAAAGCAATTTTACATAAAAACACAATGGTCATAATCCCTTAGAATAGGGTATAATGTGTTAAATAAATACAGCATGACCTCTTTATGATACTCATCTCAGGAAGCTAACCAAAGATCCCCATAACAAGTAAAAACATTATTTTGATAATACAGAATAAATGTGCTTCTGAAATAAATTCTTCAAAATAGTACTGATAAACTACAACGGAAAATGCGAAGCAATAACCGTTCTTTGCAGTGTACTAGGGTAATGCTTTTGGAAGGACTTTCACATAGATTTCAGAAATCCTCAGAGCTCTATGAGGAAGGTTTGGCAAATGGCCATTTCATCAAAAAGGAAATTGAGGGAGGATCAGAGAAGCTAAGTGAATTATCACGTCATACAAACAGTAGTTGCCTCTTTTGGGTATTGTCAATGTTTGACAACGTTCTTTCCCAAGTATCTCGGAATACAGTAAGTATGTCAGTTATAGAAGACTCTTAGAATGCGGTCACTTTATGATTTCTTTAAGCAGATCCTAATATTTAGTCTGACAGGCAGGAGTCATTACATTGGATGGCTAATTAAGGCCTCACTCAGTGGAAAGTTACAGTGACTTTCAATAATGTGTATCTCAGAAAATACCATTAAAACTATA
>CAUYQV010057531.1:0-24432 GCA_963574575.1 Galagoides demidoff | reverse complement strand
TTATTATTTTTTTAACCACAGTCAATTACTTTATTCTTTTTTTTTTGAGACGGAGCCTCAAGCTATCCCCCTGGGTAGAGTGCCGTGGCATCACAGCTCATAGCAACCTCCAACTTCTGGGCTCAAGCGAGTCTCCTGCCTCCGCCTCCCAAGTAGCTGGGACCACAGGCGCTCGCCACAACGCCCGGCCATTTTTTGGTTGCAGCCATCATTGTTGTTTGGTGGGCCCGGGCTGGGGATTCGAACCCGCCACCTTAGGTGTACATGGCTGGCGCCTTAGCTGATTGAGCCACAGGCGCCGAGCCAATTACTTTATTCTTAAGAAAACATAAAGGAAAATGTTCAGTTTCAAAAGAAAACACATCACTGTTCAACCCTAGTATCTTTCTTGGGGTTTACAGTAGTCTGACTATATGCCATGTAGATTTGTCTGCCAGCTTGAAACGTAGACATTGGTGTTCCAGCTTAAAAACATTACATGAATTATGACTGCATAAAAAGTTTAAATGAAGTTCTAAGTGAGCCCAACTATCACAGAGGCTGAATACCAACGGTATTGACAAGAATGTATATAATGAATGATGTTATTTTTGATTATTTTTAAAAATCATAGCCCCTCTAGTAGTTGTGCAGGAGTATCTCATTGTGGTTTTGATCAACATTTTCATAATCACTAATGATGTTGATTATCTTTTCATGTGCTTATTGGGCATTTGTGTATCTCTTTTCTTGAGAAATGTTTATTCAAATATTTTGCTATTTTAATCAGGTTGTCTTTTTGTTATTGAGTTGTAGAGTTTCTTTGTATATTCTGGTTATAAACCCTTATCACATATATGTTATTTGCAAATATTTTCTTCCATTCTGTGCATTGCTTATTCATTTTCTTGATATTGTTCTTTGATGCATGATGTTTAATTTTGATGAAGTCCAGTGTATCTATTTTTTCTTTCTTTCATTTTTGAATATTCTTTTGCTAGGTGTTTTTTAATTGTTTCACAGTTCTTTTTCCCTGTCTGCATTTTGAATATGCTATTACATGTCCTTTTGTCTCAATGATTTCTGATGAGCAATCAACTGTTTATTTTTTGAGGCTGCCTGTATATGATGAGTTGCTTCTTTCTTGCTGCTTTCAAGATTCTCTTTGTCTTTTGTCAGTTTGGTTATGATGTGTCCTGGATTCTATGAATCTATCTATATGGAGTCCACTGAGCTTATTGCATTTGTGTATTAATGTTTTTCATCAAATTTGGGAAGCATTTGGTCATTATATCTTCAAATATTCTTTATTGCCCGGGCTTTTATCTCTCTCTTCTTCTATGTCCCATAGCCTTCTGCTATCTTGTTCATTCTTCTTAATTCTTCTTTCTTGCTGATCCTAAAAATGGATACTCTTAATCACCCTAACTTTAATTTCACTGATTTTTTTCTTATGCCTGGTCAAATCCACTACAAAGTCCATCTTATGGATTTTTCATTTCATTGTATTTTTCAACTCCAGATTTCTATTAGGTTCTTTTTTGTAATTTATGTCTCTTTATTAATGTTCTCTATTTGAAAAGACATCATTCTCACACTTTCTTCTAGTTCTTTAAACATGGTTTCTTTTAGTTCTTTGGATATATTTAAAATTACTTTTAAAGTTTTTTTGTCTAGCAAGTCTAATACTTGAGCTTCACAGGGACATTGTCTAGTCCACTCTCCGCTCCCCTCCCCCACAGGTTATACTTCCTTGCCTTATTGCATGCCCTGAAACTTTTGTCTAAAACTAAACATTTCAAATAATATAATGTTATAATTCTGAACATCATATCATCTTCCCAGGGCTTATTGTTGTTGCTACTTATTGTAAAAGTTGTTTGCTTAGTGGCTTTTTTCAACTCATTCTGTAAAAGTTTGTATCTTCATTGTTATGGACCCTGAGGTTCCTAGTTATTTTAGTGGTCAGTTAATGATTGGGCTACTCTTTAAATAATTGGAATCAGTATGTCTTCCAGGTTTTGCCAAGGGCCTCTGTGTGCATGTCAGGGCACTCATTAAACCAGTATCTGGGTAGTTTACACCTCTGCTTTAGCCTCACTTGCTACTTGTGAAGAGCCAAAAGTCAGTCAAAAGTAAGAGCTTAGGACTCTTTCAGATCTTTTCTGACCATGTGCAGGGCTCTACACATGTAGATCCTAAGGAACATACTTGAGCCTTGCAAAGCTCCTATGGTCATCTCATTCTTTAAGGGTTTTTTTTCATGGTTTTTGGTTGGTCTCTTATTTGTCCTGCCATGATGTTATCTATCTATCTATCTATCTATCTCCATCCATCCTTCTATCATCTACCTGTCACCTAAGAGCACCATGCTGTTAAAACAATAATAAACTTCCCCCTCCCCATAAACTTTCAGCATTGTGTAAATTTGAGTGAATTGAAATAAAAATAAGGCTTCTGAGTGGGATCGTGCAAGGAACCATCAGACAAGTAAAGTAATGAATTCTCTTTGGTAACAAGACTTAAAAAAATAGTTATGTGCTCCACATGGAACCAGAAAATATCCCAAATAGCCAGTGCAACTTTATGTTATAAGAACAAAGCAAGAGACATCACTTTATCAGAATTTAAGCTATACTACAAGGCTATAGTAACCAAAACAGTATGGTACTGACACAAAAAATAGAGACCTTTGGATCAACTGAGAACCCAGAGGTGAAACCATCCTCATATTCCCAACTGATTTTTGATAAAGCAGATAAAAACATACACCAAGGAAGAATCCTTATTCAGTAAGGGTGCTAAGAAAACTGGATAGCTACACGTAAAACACTGAAACACCTCTCACCACTCACAAAGGATAAAAGACTTAAACCTAAGGCAGGAAACTATAAGAATCCTAAAAGAAAATATTGGAAAAACTCTTATAGGTATTTCCCCAAAGATTTCATGAAGAAGACCCTGAAGCAATCATAGCAACAATAAAAACAAATAAATTAGACCTGACCAAATTAAAAAGCTTCTGCACCACCAAGGATACAGTCAGTCGAGCAAATAGGCAACCCACTGAATGGGAGAAAATACTTGAATGCTAAACATCTCATAAAGGACTGATAACCAGAATCTACAAAGAACTCAAGAAAATCAGCAAGAAACAACTAAACAACCCTATCAAAAAGTAAACAAAAGACATGAATGGAAACTTTTCAAAGGAAGATAGACTAATGGCCAACAAACTCATGAAAAAATACTCAATGTCTCTAATTATTAGGGAAATGCTAATCAAAACCACAGTTAGATATCACCTAACTTCAATGAGAATGGCTTGTATCAAAAAGTCCCCGGTGACAGATGCTGTCATGGATATGGAGAGAAAGTAACTCTTATACACTGCTGGAAGGACTGGTTTTCCTCTATGGAAAATTATATGGAGATACCCCCCCCAAAATTTAAAGTAGCCCTACCATTTGATCAATCTGGGTATATAGCCAAATGAAAAAATGTCATTTTATAAAGAGGACACCTGCCCTTGAATGTTTCTAGCAGCACAATTCACAATCACAAAGATATGGAAACAACCCAAGTGTCCACCGATAACATGAATGGATTAACAAAATGTGATATATGTGTACTAAGGAGTACTATTCAGCCATAAAAAATGGTGATCTAGTGTCTTTTGTGACAACCTGGATGGAGCTGGAGACCATTTTTCTAAGTGAAACATGACAAAAATGGAGGAAAAAACACACATACTCAATACCAAATTTGAAGTAATCAATCAACACTTAAGTGTACATGTAGAAGTAAATCTCAATGAAGATCAAGTGGGGAGGGCACCTATTGGGTACAGTGCACACTATCTGGGGGAAGGGCACACTTATAACTTTGACTCAAACAAAGTATGTAAACAAAACAAGTACACCCTTTAATATTCTGAAATTCAAAAAAATGTTTTAAAAATCCTGGGAGATTCAGGGAGTACAAGTGGAGTTTTGTTACATGGATATATTGTACACTGAGGTAATGAAGCTTTAAAGGAGCCATCTGTGTCTGCCCTCCTGTCCTGGGAATGGAATGTGGGCTCTTATTTTTCAAGGCTGCACAGAGCTAGGGAGTGGGACATGGGATGAGGATAAACTAAAACATCACAGAGCTTGCTTTTGTCCTGGTGTATGCATTGTACGAGGCCCTTAATGAGAGTTAGCTGTTCTGAAAAAGTTGATTCTGACAATTGTGTTTTTTGCCATTTTGTTTTCTCTTTGTGAAGGGTGAACTCTGGAAGTCCTCTTTCTGACCTTTTAACCCTCTTAATTAATTTTAAATTCAAGAATATTTCTAAAATTTGGGGGGCGGGGATTTTCTGGGTGTCCCACAAGTTAATTTTAAAGTTCACAAGAATAAGTAATCAAAAGTAAGTTGAAAATCTTTCAAGAAGTATAATGATGTAGGAACAGTCCCACCCAGGATTAGGACATATTTTAAAACTATAATTATTAAAACAGTATGATAATGGTAATAAATAGATCAATGGAGCAGAGCCAAGGATCCAGAAAAGGAATCAATACATAGGTATGACTGTTATATTACACCTTAAGAGAAGAACAATTACAAAGAGAATATAGTTTGTGGTTTAGTACTTAGCATTAAATGTTGGATAAGTATTTTTTGAGGGTATTTATATATTTTTAAGCTCTTTATCTTGGATTCCTCTAGAGTCATAATTCCTAATAATCAGAGAGGTCTCTTCTCTCTCTTTTCTCAAGGGACTCTAGTCTATTTTCTGGAGAATATGATAATATCAATAATTAATCAAATCAGAGAGACATTATGGAACACTGTATAATCAAGTGGCTGCTATCAAAATGCCATTCCACTGTTTTGGAGTAAACCAGGCTTGACTTTTCTCCCAGTATAGAGTATATTTCACTTATAGATTTATAGAAATCTGATCTGTAATCCGGGCTCACAAAATTTAATTTATTAACTACTAGATGGGGATGATCTTTACCTTTCAAGGTACTAAATGGTGGGTAGTATGGATTTTAAGGAAATAAGACAACGTATAGCATAAATAGTTGCCCTAGAACCAGATAGTAATGTTCTTTCGTTGCACTAATGTAAGTGAAAATTGTTTTAGAATATATGTTTGATGTGGTTATTGGTTTGAAACCTTTTCCTCTTATTGTTTGACATTTCTCTTCTTTAACAATAGATCCTAATCTCCTCCTCCCCCATACCTCCCAGGACATTTGTTTACTCATGGCTCACCAGAGGGAGGCCCCTCCCAGTTTTCATCCTTTTCAAAGGCTTTGTCTTCTGCATGGGAAATGGATTCCTTCAAGGCTACTACCTGATTTACTGTGCGGAATACCCTGATGAGTGGTACACTGACATACGGTTTAGCTTGGGTAAGTAGATCTGATCCCTTCTACCCCTTCTCACTCACTCCCCAGCTAACAACCACCATCACCTCTACCCACCCTACTGCAACAACCTCCTAATGATCCCATCTCCCCCTCTTTTACTCCTACTCCCAACTTTTTTCCATGTGGCATCTAGAGAGATTGTTTAACAATATATCATGTCATTTCCCATCTCAATACTCTCCAATGGATTTCTATCACTCTCAAGATAAGATGCAAATTTCTTACCACTGCCCATAAAACTGAAATGGTCTTGGTCTTTCTGATTTCCCAATCTCCTCTCCTGCCTCCCTCCACCTTATTTCCTGTGCTCTTGTCCCAGCAGCCTTCCTGCTGTGCCAGAAATGGTCAAGTTTGTCCTCCCCCAGAGCTCTGGTGCAGGGCTACTCCCTCTGTCCCCATATATTCATGGAGCTCGGTCTGTCAGGTTATACCTCTTCAGAGAGAGTTTTCCTGACCATCCTCTCTAGAATAGTTTCAGAGGCTGATCACTGAATTTTTTCCTTTTTTTTTTTTTTTTTTTGTAAGAGGAGCTAAAGTCCAGGAAGGCTCAATTTTTTGTCCTCTATTTTGGCTCAAATAAAAAAATAAGATGGTAGGGATTACTCTGATTTCCTCTTAGAATCACACAACACATCCTATCCATTAGCTTAGTACTTCTGGCTTGAGCTCCAAAACATGTGCCAACTGGGCTCTCTTTTCCCTGACTTCATTAACTTCCTAGTCCAATCACCTCTTGCCAGCACTCCTGCAATAAACTCCAACCTGAACTTTGTATCTCCATTTCTGTTTTTCAATAATCCATTCTTCACACAGCAGTCATAGAGAACATCTGAAAACACACATGATCGGAGGATCAGCTATATGTATACTGTACATGCACACAATAGTCTATGACCACAAAAACAAAGAAAGAAAGAAAGTAACAACAACAACAACAAAAAGCAGGATCTCTGTGTGCTTGTATGGAGATATATGGTTAAATAGGATATATGGTTAAATAAAAATGAAGTAGGCTGCGTGCTCTGCTTGTATAACTAACATATATAGTATGAGTATTTTCTATGTAGAAATAGGATAGAAGGAAACTTGTGTGTGTGCAACAGGAAAAGGCAATATTTGTGTTATAAAAAAGAAATCAAAAAGTTTCCCTTCTCAGGGTAAAGAGAGTTCAGTGGGTAAGCAGAGCATTTCTTTTAAGATAGTTTTGTCCTTTGAATCATGAAATCTCATTACTTACTTAAAAAACCCTAAATTGAAGAAAAGTTCCGTAAAATTGAAAAAAATCACACAAAGATAACATAAAGACATAAAGACCAGATGTCTGCTGTGACCCTGTATCAGATCTTGGTTTGCACAAACCCCTTGTAAGAGGAATTTGGGGGCCATCTGAGGAAATTATAATATGGCCTGGATATTAGATAAGATAAAAATCCGGAAGGATATGAGCTAATGAATTTCATGATAATCACTGGGTGGTAGAAGTAGGTACTTTGGTTTTTTAATTTCTTCTAGTTAGCATTTACCATTCTGTGTAACATATGTATTCCTTTTGCAGTAATACGCAGAAATCAAATCCTATTTCTCCCCTGATTAAAACCTACCACTGACTTCCAAGGCCTAGAATGCTTGATGTGACTTTTTACTCATCCTCCCAACCCCTTTCCATCCTCAAGCTTCAGGTGCACAGGGCCTTTGTGATTGCAGCTCATCCCTCTACCAGATTGTACTCCCTCAGATTTTTGCATTCTCGTTATTCAAATCCCAGGAAAAAATGCCAAATCTTCAGAAAAACTTCCCCTTGCTACCTCATCTAAAGTAGGGAGATCTCACCTACACCTCGCTTTATTCTCTATTTAATTTCCCTACTTTGATTTTCTGTATTACATTCATCATTATGTGATTTTTGTTTGAATTTTTAATTCTTTTCAATTTGTTTCTGTGTTTCTCCACCAAAATGCAAGCTCCATGACTACCAACACTTTTGCTGTTTCTCTCCATACTGTGTCTCTGGTATTTAGTACAGCACTTGGCCCACAGTAAACCTTCCACGAACATTAGCCAAATGAATGAATGAATGAATACGTGAATGATCTTTGTATCATCCTTATGAGAGATGTATTGTAAGGATCTACATTTTACAGATGAGGAAACTGAGGCTGAGAGAGGTGAAGTGACTCGCTTGGGGTCACACATCAGCGAGTCCAACATCCCTGTTTTTCTCCACTGCTGTGTATGTTCCCACTTCCGCCAGCCCCTCCCTCCATCCTTCCCAAGATACCCTTTTTCCCTGGCCAATGATGTTTTGATGAGACAAGGTGGAAAATCATTGTCTTATATCCTGTCAAAGAAGGTGAGAGTAGATCTGATTATTTTAAACTGTTTTTGCTTTTTTGCCTGATGTATTTTGATCAGCACAGAGGTACTTTCTTGAGAAGTGGGATTGGGCCTTTATGTGGGAGTGTTTCTGGGCTGTAATAATAATGCACACCACGATGTAGGATCTCACATTCCTGGTCTTGTCTCTCCATACTCAGCCTAGGACCCTTTCTGTACTGATGGATAGTGCACATGGAGGTCCTCATGGGATATGTGGTGAAATAAATAAAGATGTGAGTGGTGTATGTGGTATGTCACTTTTGATGTCAGAATGTGTATGTGTGTGGGTGGGGGAGGTGGTAGAAGTTAATTTGTTAGTTGACAACACCTCCAGGCTGGCTGACATTACTTTCCTGGGAGCAGGGTTATCAGTCAGGAATGCTCTCAGTGAGGAGCCACAAAAAACCAGCCAACAGTGACTGAAACAATTCAGAATTAATATTTCTTCTATAACAAGATGTGCACAGAGGTAGGAGGCTTCCGCATGCCTGCGGTTGCTTACCAGCACCAGTGAGAACTCAGGCTTTGTTCTGTCTCTGTTATGCTCAGCATGTTCACCTGTGGTCCCCTCATTACTCATATCATAGTTTCAAGATGGTGGAAGCTCAAGACATTACATCTGGCAAGCATGGCTGGAAGAAGGAGGAAGTAGAGGCGCCTGTCTCATCTGCTTCCTTTATCAGAAAAGCAAGATTGCCAAGGAAGGCCCCAGAGACTACCCTTTCCATTTTATTGGTAGAATTAGGCCATGTGATACCTTCCAACTTCCCAGCTTCTACAGTGGGGGCTGACAAAGGAGAAGGGGTGGGAGTTGGTAGTAGAGTTGGTCAACCACAGATGGATTGTGAATGAGCCCAGAGCTTGCTGTCATTCATTCATTCATTCATTCATTTATTTGCCTAAATGTTGGACGATGGTGGCACTGGCTCCTCTCTCCTCCCACCTGTCTCCGTCATTGTCACTGTTGACTTATAGCCTTTTGGTCTAGGAAAAAGCACAACTGCTCCTCCATGCAGGACCAGCTCTCCTCACTATTTTTCTTTGACCATATCTTAGTACCATTCTTTGATTTAGAAATCAAATTCCTTCCCTTCATTTGTAGGGAAAAAACAGCTTGTGAGAAAAACACCAAAATCTGAACGCTTTGTTTTTGACTTCTCCCCTCTCTCTTCCTTGCCAAGGTGTTTTCTTATTTATTGTGGGAATGGGAATCAACATTCATAGTGACTATATACTGCGCCAGCTCAGGAAACCTGGAGAAGTCACCTATAGGATTCCACAAGGTAATGCATCCTTTGCCACCCAGATTCCCACTCTTCCTGGAGCCTGTGCCAGGGGCCATGCTGGGAATAACTACAGGAGGGTGGGAGCAGCAGGGCCCCACATGCTACACTACCTCTGGCTTACTATTGACTTTCCATCCACACCCGTCCCACCTGCAGCACTTCTGATATAAGCCTAGTAGCTTGGGAGAGCTACAGGAGCCCTCAAAAAGGGGTGAGATCACAATATCGTGAAGGTGGGAGACAGTGGGAGGTTTGAGTAGGGTGGGAATAGGCTACACCCTAGTCGCAGCAGGTAAGGTCATTATGGACAGAGTGTCAGTCCTTTCTAGGTTAGCAAATGAAGCTGAATCATGCATCACCATCAAATTTTGTCCCCTTCAATTCTAGGCTTAGCTAACGAGTAGCTAAGGTTAGTACTTGTGTATTTCCTGCCACTTGTGTACACTCCTAAGTGTGTCAAGAACCATATTCACTTACTCAAAAATTAGGAGGGGAGGCCTCACAAGGATAAGTGCCTTTCTGAAGATAAAAGTGCAATTCCAGAATATACTATGGACAAACAGGATGCTGTTACTTTGTTTTCCCTTTTCCCCAAGAGGATGGTACATTTGTTCTGGTTGCCTTTATGTGTTTGGAATAAAACAGAGGGGTTTAACATCACAATGCCTCTCCGTTCTGATTCTTGATTTTTGATCCTTCTGCATGCAGGTGGCTTGTTTACATATGTTTCTGGAGCCAATTTCCTTGGTGAGATCATTGAATGGATCGGCTATGCCCTGGCCACATGGTCCCTCCCAGCACTTGCATTTGCATTTTTCTCATTTTGTTTCCTTGGGCTGCGAGCTTTCCACCACCACAGGTAAACTTTTCAATACAGGTAGCAGCATTCATATAGCTTTTTCTCTCCTTATAGGTTTTTAGCACATGGAGTCAGATTTAGAAATCTAAGATATTTTTAAAAGGGAAGGTTGATATAATCCTTGGATTGGTATATTCTGGCTTTGTGGGCCTTTACTGAAGTTAGAACTTAGCTGGATGAAATTAGCAATAGCAAATTTTGTTCTAAGACCAAAAATAAGCCCACGACGTAGTCAGAGGCACCCAGGGCGCCAGCTAGGAAGCCAGAGTGTTCCCGAGAGAAGTGCCTTGACCCTCAAGACCTTGTTGACCGGGCCTGGTGCTCTCCTAGCAGGCTAACCTGGTGAGGGGTAGTGTTTGGCAGTAAGTTCCAGGTAAAGAGTCAAAAGGCAAAATAAGTAACTTATTTTGAAGGTCATGCTTCAATTCATTCCACGCTTCAATTCCATTCACTTCTACCACATTTCTCAAAGTGTGTTCTATGGGTGGGACCAGGGCCAGAATGTCACAGATATTCCTGAGGTACAGCAGGACAGAGAGCCACTGGGGAAAAGCCCTAGCTTCGGGCCTGTGTGGCTGCTATTTTTGGCTGCAAAATTTGGTGCTTAGTGGCGCAGGTAATCACAGATTCCTGGAAATTCCAGAATGATACCTTTCCCTGGAATCTGGGTAACGCCAGGGCTTATTTGGGTACTCCCCTCCCTCCCATACTCTCACACACTGCAAACCACCGTTAAGGCAACCTCTGGGCTCCTGGGTAGGCGGGGGTAGGTGGGGGCCTGGAGGGAAATATTTGCCTGTAGTGGAATTTTAGGACTGCCCCATCTGCTGGGAAATACCCAGAAACGCAGGCATTTAGAGACCTTCCCTCTGAAGGTCTAGTAAGAATTAACCAAAGTTATTGCTAGAAGAGAAAGGGTAACATTCTCATTGTTGTCAGGCTTTAAACCTGAGTGTGAATTTCAGATCCTTTCCCTAAAAGGGCTTTTGTGGAAAGAGACAGGCTGTGATCCCTGGAGACAGAGAGAGGAAGAGAGTAGGATATTCAAAGGAAGCATGGTCTTGGAACCAGGACCTCCAGGGAACCCCTGGAGCTTTTGTTTGTGTTTTATCTAGCTAGTGACTCACTGCATAGTTCTAAAGGTTAGACTAAGAATGGGTTCTTTTTTTCTAAGCAGAATTCAGAAAATAAATGAAACAGCTGCTCAACCTTCTTCCCTGGCCAGGGGAGGGCAGCTGAGGGTTCCTAGCTCAGAAGACAGTCATCACAGTTTCACCACTTCAGGCTGGGTCTCTTGCCCACCAGAGGCAGAGAGGAAATGGGAGAGGAGGACGAATCACCCAGCACTGGGAAGGTCCTTGGGAGGCATGAACTATACGGAGGGACAGCAATTCTGCCAAAGGTCTCCAGCTGGTGCAACAACAAAATTCAACTTGAAACCTCACCCTGTCACGTCAGACTGCCCAGAGGAGGGGCTAAGGGCACCTTTTCTATGGGGCTATGGGCTTTGTACAGGTGCCTGTAAAGCAAAACCAGGTATTCACAGGATAGGCAACACAGGCAGAGGCAGATCACCAGGCTTCCCAAGTCACAGCACCAAAAATCAGCCACTTCTTGTAACGTATTTGTCCCCAGTTCAAACTAAGAAACTTTAGCAGGTGTATCATCTCGATGACTCCTGGAGGGCTGCCGGCTTCAATTAGTTAAGAGGACAACCTGGTAACTTAAGGGGAAAGGCTTCTTACAAGAGGCATTAGTCTCCTCGGCCTCCTGTAACAAATTACCCAAACCTGGGAGGCTTAGAACAACATAAATTTAGTCCATAATAGTTCTGGAGGCTAGAAGTTGGGAATCAAGGTGCAGGCAGGGCCGTGCTCTCTGTGATGGCTCCAGGAAAGAATTTTGCCTTGCTTCTTCTAGCTTCGGGTGGTGGCCAACAATCCTTGGTGTTCATGGTGCGTTGCTCAAATCTCTGCCTCTGTTTTCACACAATCTTCTCTCCTGTGTCTCTCTTTGTCTCTTTTCCCTTTCTTTTAAGACATGCTCATTGTGGATTGAGGGCCCATTCCCTTTCTTTTAAGACATGCCCATTGTGGATTAAGGGCCGATAACCAAGGCTCAATTAAGTGTCTGAAATGATCCTAGTTCCAAAAAGATTACATTCTTAGGGACTGGGGATTAGGACTTTAACTCATCTTTTAGGGGGACAAAATTCAACCCATAATACAAAATCACGTTTTGTTGGCATTCCCAGGCCTTATGAAGAGATATTTTCCTGGGACCACTGCTAGTTCTCTGGAGTTAACTTTGCTCATGACCCTCGTTGGGGTCTTTGGTTTCCTATGTTTCCCAGCTGAATCCAGATGAGTACTTCATTCTGGATATTTCATTTTCTTTTTATTTTGACTAAATATACATAGCATATAATTGACCACTTTAACTGGTTTTTAGTATAAAATTCAGTGGCATTAGACACATGCATAATGTTGTACTTAATCACCACCATTACCCTCTGCCTATGACTTTCTATTTCCCAAAATAAGAAGTTTCAACATTTATAAGAGGTGGGCTGGAAGGAGAAAGGGGATGGCCAAATGATCATCTGGAATAGTCCGGACTTGAATAACTCTAGGCTGACTTGTAGCAAGAATTTTGGGCATAGCAAACCTCAACTGTTGTCTCTGCTCCATGACATTTACAATTATTCCCTTCTCATCTTTTTAAGGTACTACCTCAAGATGTTTGAGGACTACCCCAAATCTCGGAAAGCACTTATTCCATTCATCTTTTGAAGAAACCAAATGGAAATGGAGCAAAGTTCCCATAATACTGACGCAAACTGTCAAGCTGCTGAAACTGTAACTTCCATGGCATAACAGTCCATGAAATATCCCGTATGTGAATATATTAGGTGTCCTTGTGTTCTGCCAGCTGGCCTGGGGATTCTGAGTAGTGCCTGTGTAGAGTTTACTCCCACCTTTCCAGAGATCCCTATCCTGATCCTATTGAGCTTTTCCAAATGGAGACATTTGCTTCTTAGCTACTCCTCTTAGAAGGTTACAAGACTTCCCCTTGGTTAATCCAAGTAAAGATGACTTTGTATCTACTCTCTATCAATGTGAGACAGCTCTGTCATCAAGACTGTTTTGAAATAAAGGCAGTGCTTCTAGAACTTATTAAAGGTACACATTTTGTACCTATACAGAGAAGCAGAAATTTAAACTTTGAAGCCACACAGACCCAGAGAAAACCTGCTTCTAAAGGAAAATCCATTAACATTCTCCTTTTTCTTAATTAATTAGGAAAGATCTGAAATTATTAAGAAGACCTTTAATAGATGACCCCTTTCCATATTGCTAAAATGTACTAACAATGCACTGACCCCATTTCAAATCTGTGGTGTGTCTTGGTGAGTATCTCTGTCTTCCAGAAGATTCACAATCCCCATTGGAGATATTATAGCCTAACTCATAAAACTGGTATGGGTTTTCTTGAGGGCCAGGTTTTAATAACCACAAAGAAAAAGACTTGACCCTGGATGGCTGCTGAAGTAGCTTACAGTAGATGTTGCAAACTCTTATGTTCTTGGAAACTAGTGGGAATATCCAAATAATGAGAAATGTGAAGTAAGGACAAGTAATGATTAAGATCACACACTGCTTGCCTTGATAAGATGTCCACAATGGTGTAAAGGACATCAGAAGACAGAACAGCTTTCCTCTCCTGGAATTTCTTCATCACAGTCCTCAGGACCTGTTTAAAAAGGTGTCTCTTAGGAATAGTCTAAAGATCAGCCCTCAACAGTCTTGAGGGCAGAGGCTGGAAATTGTAGATCAAAGGACACATCTGGGCAGAAAACCTGTTTTGTTTGGCTCAAACACACCATTTAATTTTGTTTTTTTACCCTCAAAGTTTCAAAAATTTAAAAATTAGAAGGTTGCTTACATAAAATCTGGAATTCTAGTTTCATTTAAACAGTTGGAGGATCTGGGCACAGAGTCTGCATTCCCACATAAAGACTGGACTTCAGGAACCAGTACGCATTTGAGTTTGTAACCTGTTGTGAAGGGGTCACCCTTGTGTGGGTGCTAAAATACTGGACTCTTTAAGGAAGGGGACGAACACTCATAATCGGCATATGTGAAAATGTATGTCTCCTTGGGCCTACGTTTGTGGAAAGCGTTGGCAATATTTAGTGAACCCATCAGATGTGGTGCTAAGTACAGAAAACCACTGTGTAAGACACATAGGGAACTTGAAAGGTCTGAGGACGGTGTAAAAAACACAAATTGCAACCACGTAAATAAACGTTTTTGCTATTCAATAAATGTCTCTCAAATTATGGATGTTTAATAATTTTGTTTGAATTAAAAGATCTTGGGATTTCTGGAGATTTTTACAAGGTATTGAGCAGCTGTGTCTCCCCACCCGTGCCCCCCTTCTCCAGCCCCACCTCACGTATTTCCTGTTTTTTTAGTGTTGTTTCTTTCTTCTCTCTCTTCATTTTGCCAATGTGAAATTAGAGGCTGTGAACTGGAAATGAAGTAGTATGACTAATAGAGCTTCTTACTCACAGCTCAGAACTCCAAGGAAATTTATGAAGGTGGAGGAAAATGTGCTAATGTTGGATGCCCCCATCCCTCCATGCTCAGGAATACACCAGGGAATGAACAAACTCAGTGAAGTAAATCTTCAGGTGTAGTTTGAGCTCTGAGAAATAAAAGACTTCCAATTCTCTCCATGACGATGTAAACTGCCTTTAAAAAGTCCTATATCTAATTATCATGGCAAACATCCAAGCCAGTTCTTGAAATCTAAAACCTGCTCGATAAATGACAATTAGTACATGCGTTTGGTCAATTCTCAAAATCTGAGGACAAAACTTCTATTTGGCAATTGCAAGTATTTGCCACAAGAGGGCGCTTCCTAAAATTATTATTTAGCCCAACCCTGATTTAACAGGTAATTGTGTGTGGGGGTGGGGGGAACTTCCAACCCTATTTCCCTTTCAAGTTTGTATGATTGCAGACAATCTTAATTTAAATATAGGATTAAGTGAACACCATGAAATTTTACATTGTCCCTTGATAGCTGAGGTATTATCAGTGTTCTTGGGCAACTGCTCAACTCCTGTTTTCTTTGTTTAGGGTTAGGATACGTAAGTGGATGAAAACAAGATCTGAAGGTGTGCTCATCCCCATATACATCTTTTTCCATTTCTCCTAAAAATAAACTGTAACAAAGTCTGTGATTGAGGTTTACACGGATTAGTTTTTGGTTAAAATAACAGCGTCTTAAGTAACACTATAGTCTGTTCTGTTTTTGCTGAAGCTTTCATGACAAGAAAGTTTTCCTGATGATCTTGTAGAAGATGCTGAGTTTTGTTTGTTTTTCAGAATTTAGACTTATAGAGCTGAAGCAGACTTAAGACATCAGCAAGTCCCACCCCTTCACATCATAGGTGGAGACACTGGACCCACGTAGTTGAAATGCCTCCCCATGGTACACAGGTGGTCAGAGCAGCCATCTTGTCTTTTCCCACTGAGGGTCAGAAGTCTATTTTTCTACTTAAGGTACAGCCTGCAGGGTTGCCATTTGGATTTCTATAGAACTCATGCAGGAGAAAAATAGCTGGAGCTTAAGTACTGCTCCACGATTCAGACATATGCCTGCTGTCCTGGACGTGTGATGTGTAATCTGTTTCCCTCACTCCCTGGGCACATCAGGCTGATGCTCTTTTTATAAACCTACCTGACAGAGGGGGGGTTTCCCACTTTGGCAGGGTAGAGACAAGGTTAGGTTTTGGACTCGGGTTACGGGAATTTGTGAACTGAGAACTTTTCCACACATCAGAACGGAACATCTCCACACTTAACCTTTGTAAGAAGCGACATTGGCTTCGTCGTATGTTCTAAAAGGTAAAATGAGCTTTCATGAGAAATATGTAATTAAACGGCAATTTAGGTGGCTTAAGCCCATTTGGGAACAAATAAATGATTCTACAGTTTTACAGCATTTTAGGTTTCCAATTGCCATCTTGATGCTTTACGTCTACCTCATGAGGTGTCACAAAGAAGCAGGGTAGCAAGCTCTTGACCTGTGAACGGACTCATTCAGAGTTATTCCCTATCCTGTCTGGCCTTTTGGTTCTCTAAAAGGCAGGGCAAAGGAGCAGGGAACAGTGAACGTAAATTGACTCCTTTTAGAAAAGGCTGCTGACTGTTTTATGGCTTCTATATTATCTTGCATGAGAAAGAAAGAAGCATGGAGCCAGCTGGCACTGTAGGTTCTGGGGTGGTTTAATAGCCCATTGAGGGGATTGAATTTCCACATAAGGGATTTGTTCATTCTCTCTGTAAGTGCACTGAGTTGTGATCCTAAAAGGGTCTTATGTTATTTTATTGTGCCCCATTTCTTTCTAATATCCCATCCCACATGGTAGTCTGGCTAGGAGGAGGAAGAGAACAGAAAGAGAGCGTGAAGGAAGGTGCAGAGGGCTCAGGGAAGGGTTGGCAGTGAAATGAAGCAAAGGGCCTTGAAAGAGGGGGGCCTCCCCCAACTTCTTCCCTTTCCTGCATCCAGCATGCACAAACCTACCCCCTTCTCTATCCTCCCAGGGAGAGGACTCCATTTCGTAAGAGAAGCTGAGTTTCCTTAAACATATACCATATGGTTGTACCTCACGATAAATGATTTAACTGTATTTCTGTCGGCTCACCTCGTAAAGATGATTTTAGTTCTGCATAGCAGTGACACTTGTGAGACAGAGGTGAAGTAATTGTTCTGAGAAGTGTGTGGCAGCATCCAAGTTTGGGGTGGCCAGTGGGGAGGTGGGAGCCCCTGGAGGAACAAGCAATCACCCGTGTTTTCCTTTTTCATGGATCTTGTTTTCCTCCACTCCAGAGGCCACCCACAAAGGATCCTTCTTTATAGGAATGCATTTTTCAGTTTTGACTGGAAAGAAATACCATAAAATCAATTAAATTTTGTCAATTCATTAATGTTTTCATTTGTTCAAGGTTACCTTTAAGGTAATACTTTGTTAAAATAGTTCTTCATGATAGTTTATAATAGGATAAACTATCAACAAATAAGTGGAGGTAAGTAAAAATAGGTGTAAAAATGAAATAAAGCCACAATAAAACACAAAGACTCATGCCAGAAGGTCACATACAGTGGTTTTGTCTACACCTAGACCCAAATTGGTGTCAAATCTCCAAAGTAAAGACAGATGTGATCAGTTGCTAAATTCGCAGCATCCGTGAGACCTAAAAAACCCCCAAAAAGCTACTAGTGAACTAGGGGAACATGACCGGTACTGGTATTGAGATTCATGATAAATTTCTTCACTACATGATGTGGGGAGATAAATTCACGAGAACATCTTTATAATAAATGCAGTGGTCACTTTTGTGCAGCTTCTTGTAATGTCATTTTGCAAGGGCCATAATCTAACACTACAGCTCAATTCTTCAAAAGCAAAGGGGCCCAGGAGTTTTGTTTCTACTTAGCAGGTAGAAGGACCCAAGCAGGGCTGGGAACCTGTGGCCTTCTGATTTCAAGATTGTTCTTTTTTAAGTACCAAAGGAGGAAAGAAAGCTTAATTTTTCTTTGCTGCACCCCATTAAAGGATTTGTAACATAAAATTTGGATTCAGTCAAAAGGACATGCTTAAGGACCAGAAAGACCACAAGTTTCCTTAAGGCCATAGATTCCCCACCCCTACAAGAGATTATCACCCTGAAAATGAGAAAAAAACAGATAGTCTATAGTATTATAAATATTTCTGAGTTTTTTTAATAAGCTGAGCTAGAAAGCAACCAGAAGAACTGAATTCCAAAGGGTGGGCTGGAACACACAATCTGTTTCCCTTTTGGTATGGGTGGAAGAGATGACAACCATAAGAACAGGAAAGAAGAAAACAACAGAAATTTTAAAGACTTATCCATAGCTGAGTGGGGCCTAGTGTAAGAATTTAAAAACCCTGGGAGCATCAGATATTTGGTTGACCTACTTCCTATAGGCCCTGGACTAAGGGATTTCTTCTCAAACTTGGAAAGTCCCAAGAAAATTGGGCTGAATTGGTCACCTTAGTCTACTTAATGGGTCTTTCCCCCAAACTCCTTTTGGAGCTTGTGAGACTGGGGACAAGAAAGGACCAGGAAAGAGACATCTTTGGTGGTACATAGTTCCAAAAGCCCACCCTCTTCCAGGCATTTCTCTAGTATAAAATAAAAGCCAGTAGCCTCTGAGAGAGGGGTAGGAAGCCGGCCATATTTGAGGGCCCAGAGAAAGGCCTCCTACTTCTAGGTGAGAGGATTAAGCAGAAAAGGGCAGTAGCAAAAATTATTTCTCCCTGGGAGAGGGGTAGAAAATCCACCTGCTCCTGCCATGAGCCTTGTGATAAGTAACAAGCACTGGCAGTCTACTGGCAAGAGAAAAATATGAAAACTGCCCCTGTTCCAGGCAATGTTACATTGATGCTGAGGGAGGGATGGATGCGAAGGCACTTGGCTCTGAGAAGGGGGCTAAAAACCCAAGCAGGACCAAAGAAGAGTATTGCTACATCTAGGAGCCGGTGGGTTGGGGAGGTGGGAGGGCACAAAACTCCCTCCAAACCAAGACTCTCTGGTCAAACATTTGGGTGCAGGGTGTGGCATGCAGAATAGGAATGTGGAGAAATCCCCACCTTGGTGGCCCCAGCCCCATAAGACCAGCATAAGATTTAGGTTGGAGTAAGGGAACCTAGAAACTGTATGTCTATCATATACCTCACAGCCAAAAGCAAGCAACAGCAGTCTCCCACTGGAGAGCATAAAGAGAGAACCACCCATTTTGATATAGAAGTATTGAAGGCTTAGTGTAGGGGAGAAACAAGAAACAATCCCTTTGGCCCTCCAGGCTTTACACTAAGCACAAGGTAGCAAAAACTCATCATTGTAAGAATTCGAAGTGTGTGAGGCATCATTTGTAAATCTAACAAAACAAAACCCAAATCCAGCTCAATTATTGACCAGATTGACTTAACCCTGTCCTCTCTACCTACTAATGGCCTGATAGAAAAGACACGTTTAATTTGGGGGTATAAATACTATTACCTAAGTCTCTACTATTCTTTTATAATATGTTTGGCATTGAATAAAAAATTATGAAGCACACACACACTTACAAAACAAAGCAAAACGTCTCTCTGATCTACTGTCAAGAGATGAAGCAGTCAACAGAATGAGACAAAGAAATGCCCCAAATGTAAGAACTATAAGATAGGGACTTCAAAATAACTATCATTAGTGTATTGAAAGATCTAGAGCAGCGGTTCTCAACCTGTGGGTCATGACCCACAGGAACTATATTAAAGGGCTGTGGCATTAGGAAGGTTGAAAACCACTAATCTAGAGGAATATGTGAACAATACGCATGAACAGACGAGGAATGCCAACAGCAACAACAAAAAGAGAACCTAAAGAAATTCAGAGGGAAATGCCCTATCATCCCACAATAGCAGATGAAGAACTGATGGGTTTAGTAGCTTGGACCCAGTTGAGGAAATAATTAATCAAGAGTAAACATGAAAATAGATGGATGGATTTATCCAAACTGAAACAAAGAGAGAAAAAAGGGGATGGGGGAAGGAGGAGCATAAGAAATATTTGAAGAGATAATAATGGAGCCATTTTCAAAATTAATGAAAAATACATATCATAGATCCAAGTAGCTCAGAGATCTCCAAGAAGGATATATAGTAGGAAGAGCACAATTATAAATATTATAGTCAAATTATTGAAATCGAAGATAAAAAAGTTTGAAGCCTGACAGATGTGAAAAAGAGATAACTACTACATGTGGAGGAACAGCATTAAAAATGCAAGGATTTCTTGTTAGAAATTAGGCAAGCCAAAAGACAACAGACTATCATATTTGAAACAGAAGAAAGAAAAAACTGGAGACTCAGAATTCAGCAAAACCATCTTTCAAAAGTGAAGACAAAATATGTGAAACAATGTTTTCAGAATATGAGCAATAGCCAGTGCGTTATAGAGGTGTCTTAGCCAAGGAAAGTAAACAGAGTGAGTCCACAATCTCATCGTGAAGAACAGAATCTAGTAAGAAGTGGGAGACAAAATTTCTCTAATTGCCATTTTAATCTGCAACAGTTGTCTGAGGCAGTTTGCTGCAAAAGTTGCCTTGTTGTTCATCAGGAAAAAAAGACCAACTCTTGAGCACGATTCTTGATGTCTAGTTGCATTTAGTAAAATTTGACATGCCCATCTGTTGAGTGTCTAGACCAGAGGTTCTCAACTAGTGGGTCGCAACCCACAGGAACTGTATTAAAGGGCTGCAGCATTAGGAAGGTTGAGAACCACTGGTCTAGACTATACTACGTGGTCATTACAGGAAAATAAGACTTAGTCTCTGCCCAGAGGGTACTCAGAATCTTGTAGGAGTATCAGGCAAATTAGTCTGTGAAGTGGCTGTTAACAGAAGTACATAGAGGGCCACGTAGTAAGAGAGAGTGGGACAGTGAGCTCTGATTTGAGGGAAGGAATTGGGAAAAAGATTCACACGGAGAGGTTGCAGTTTGAGGGAGATTTTGAAAGGGGGAAGAACAAAAAGTGTACCCACTCAAGGAGAAAGAAAGAGCCTTGGCAAAGACAGGGGGAAGGATTCCTGCATGGAATCATGGGCAGTTAGGGTGAGAAGCACAGTGCTCGGGACGCCCACCCACAATGGCTGGAGACTAGAATGAAGGACAGACATTGAGTATAAGGTCAAAGAGTTTGGGCTACCAAGAAGCTCTTATTTGATAAACCTTTTAGTATGCTCCATTTGAACACACAGTCCTGAAGGCGGAGGCTAGAGAGGAAGGCATCCCTTATGATCTGGGGTGCATTGCTCCTCTCCCATTGCCTCCTATCACCTTAGTGGGGCTGTAGCTCCTGCCTGGACTCTCTGCATCTTCCCAAACCTCCACAATCCAATGACCATAAAACAGCAATCACAGCACATACTGCTCTGCTGATAGCTAACTAATGCTTTCCAGTTCTCCTCTGAATAATACTCAGACTCCCTACAATGTCCTACATGATCTGGCCCTTGCCTTCTTCTGGCCCCAACTCTCATCCCCTTCTTCACTGACTATGCTCTAGCTACACTGTCATTTCCTCCATTCCCATCTCAGGGCTTTTACACTTACCATTTCTTCTGCCTAAACACCTTGTCCTGACCCCAAATAGCTCCTCATCACTGTGACTTGATTCCAACACATCCTCCTGGAGGAGGCTTCCAGGACCCCTCTCTAAAGCAGAACCTCTCTGCCCACCTGACGGTGTATGTTCTTTGGAGCTTCTGATCGGAGACACAGGAAAAAGGAACTGCAGACGGAATGATAAAGGGAGGCCGAGACTCGCTCTGGTCGGCGGCCCGGCTAAACTTTACTGATTATCTTATATACTTTTAAACATTCAGTAAGAATTTAACATATACATGAAGAAGTGAAGTAACATTAGGAAGTCGCCATTAAGATTACAATTTAGTGTGAAGGCTGAGAAACACATATACAATTGATCTTGTTTAGAGTAAAAACATAAAGCAGACTGGCTGGCTGTCCTTGCTAGCCCAAACCAAGCTACGGATTATAATGTTAATGAAGGAAGAAGGCAGAGAACAGAACCCAATGCTCCAAGACCGGTTTGTTCACCCCCAGCTGCTAGACCCGGGCTGATTCTCCACAATTTCTTTTAGAGAGACTTTTCTGCATGTTTCTGCATATCTATAGGCAGGTACAGAAGCTCGATCTTCAAAGAAATGTTTCTCAGAATCAATCTCCTGGAGGAGCACATTGAAGTGAACTGCCATGTCTGAGCAAGGGGTGCTTATCTCTTACAACACCCACCTCACCCTCATTGCTTTCTGACACCTCATATTATTTTCCTCTCCTTTTGTGCACTGATACTTGGCACTGGTTTTATCTTCTTGCAGCCCATTAAGCTGTAAGCCCAGTAGGAAATGAGAGGCTCTTGTCTAGATTATTCATGGCTACCTCCCAAGAATTCACAACCAGGCCTGGCATACAGTAGTCACTTAATAAATGAATCTTAAGCAAATGCGTAAAGAGAAAGCAGGGAGTTGGTTTTAGCCTGGAGAACTGGGAGGTGGATGAAGTCTAATGTGAACAAGTCATTATCCCCCTTCTTCTGGTATCTTCCTTTTCTTTCAGTAACCTGTCAAATTCCAAACTGTGTTAGCGGATGACAACACAAAGTCTGATTGTACCCAGGGGGAATTTGCATTTCACTGGGTGAACATTAGCATAAAAATGAAAGGTCTTCAAGGTCCACATTAATTAATTTATTGTGAAGTCCTACACCCTGTGCCCAGCTGATAGGACTAATTTGGGGTCTGGCCTTCATCTTCATTCATTGCACACCATTCAGAGGGTGAACTTGCCAGGGATGAAGGCTGGGCTTTCCCCCTTATTATTTCTGTTGTGGCTTGAAGGAGTTCGGTCACAGGGAGCAGAGGAACTAGAGCCATGGGCCTGCCTTCTGCTTTGTGAGACTGACAGCACAAACTTAGAGGCCCAGGGCCATGGAATTCCCTGACACCAGACAGGCTAGCAGAGCACCTAAAGCCACTAACTTTCTTTGCCTCCAACACTTGTCCTGTGGTGGTGCTTCTCAAAATGTGGTTTGGGGACCTCTGCATCAGAATCACCTGAATGCTCCTACTATCTGATCTCCCTTTGACCTTTATTTAGTCAGATCTCACCACTTCCACCCCCACCATCTTTTTAGAGCCACCACCATCCCTCACTTAGAACTGTTGCAAAACTCTCTTAACTGGTTCCCCCACTTCATACTTGCTCCCTCAAGGTTTATTCTTGACACAGCAAATAGCCAGATTGACACTTTTTGTAAGAATTCATAAACTCCTTGACATCACCTTCAAAAATGTCCTTGGCTTTCTCTCCCAGAGCTAAAGACTAAGCCCCTGCACTGGCCTATAAAGATCTCCATTGCCTCTCTGACTTTATTGCCCACTGCTCTCTATGTGGTCCAGTGTCTGCCAGCATGCTGACTCACAGGAAGTTCTTTAAGAACCCTGTAGCCCCAGAATCTCTGCACATGATAGTTTCCCCACTTGAAACACTCTTCTTTCACACACCCAAATGTCACCTAGCACTTCTTTCAGATCTGTGCTCAAACATCACAGGCAAGAAAAGCCTTTTCTACCCATCTTGTTGAACATAATGCCCCATTCCTACACTGGATCTGAAGAGACCCCCCTGACCTTGCTCAGAATTTCCCCACTCCTTGCTCGGAATTTCCCTTGCTTAACAGACCCTTGCACAACCCACTCCCTGCTTGGAATTTTCCTTGCTTAACAGACCAGTGACCCTACCCCCCTTGCTCAACTGCCCTTCCCCTAATCGGAATTTCCCTTGTTCAAACAACCGACCCCCACACCCATCTGTTGTGGTTTTCAGCTTTAAAAGAAGCCTGTAACAGCTGTTCGGGGTCCTTCTTCCCAAGCGGCTGAGGGACCCTGATGCATCAGTAATAAATTTGCCTCTTGGATGTTGCATCAACTCGGGTCTTGTGAGTGATCTTTGGGGCAACTCTCCCAAGGGACTCCCGGTTAGGGTCCAACAGATCTACTTTGTCCCCTACCCCTATAGTGGATTTCAAAATACTTTATACTGTTTACATGTTTGTTGCCTATCTTTCCCCACTAGACTATAAGCCCTCTGAGTGCTCTGAGCTTTCTTTTATGAGTTTTGAGAGCTATTTATATATTTTGAATACAAACACTTAATCAGTTATATGCAGTGAATATATTTCCTACTGTTATGCCCGCAAATTCTCCCAAATATCCCCACCTGACAAATCCGAGACAAACTCCGATGTAAAAGGCAAGAGGTGAGGTTTATTCAAACCCGGGTTTGGTCTTTCCTGGTGCACACACCAAGGTAGATCCTCGAACCCAGGGTGAAGGGGGTTTTTATGGGGTGCAGAAAGAAAAAAAGGAAGAAGGGTACGAATACACTTTTCATTGGTGGTTAGTGATTTCACTAGTAAGGCTACATTTATGATTGGTGGTTGATGATTTCACTAGGGGTACAGGTGAGGGGTGGGGGATTTTCTTAACCGGGGGCTAAGGTCGAGGCAGCTTGATTGATTAGGTAGCAGGAAGAAAATACCTGTATTTCAAGGTAATAGAAACTAACTGTTTTATTGTGGTCAGATGACTCAGTTGCCCAAGGAGGCATAATCAACTTTAACTTATGACTCAGTTGCCCAAGGAGGCATAATCAACTTTAACTTATGGCTCCATTGCCCAAGGAGGCATAATCAATAGTTACAGTCGAGTTACCAGGAATGGAATGGCAGAGCTGCAGGGTGTGGCCCTGCAGGCTAGAGGCTAGGAAATGCAGCAAACAGCTAGGAGTGGGGCCTGGACAGGCCTGTACAGCGAACAGCAAAATGGAGTTAGTCTGGCCCTCTCA
>CAUYQV010057529.1:0-22685 GCA_963574575.1 Galagoides demidoff | reverse complement strand
TACTTACCAGTACCTGATCTTTGACAAGCCAATTAAAAACATTGAGTGGGGAAAAGATTCCCTATTTAACAAATGGTGCTGGGCAAACTGGCTGGCAACCTGTAGAAGACTGAAACTGGACCCACACCTTTCACCATTAACAAAGTTAAACTCTCACTGGATTAAAGATTTAAACTTAAGACATGAAACCATAAAATTACTAGAAGAAAGTTCAGGAAAAACACTTGAAGAAATTGGCCTGGGCGAACATTTTATGAGGAGGACATCCCAGGCAACTGAAGCAACATCAAAAATACGCTATGGGACCTGATCAAACTAAAGAGCTTCTGCACAGCCAAGAACACAGTAAGTAAGGCAAGCAGACATCCATCAGAATGGGGGAAGATTTTCGCAGGTTGTATCTCCGACAAAGGTTTAATAACCAGAATCCATAGAGAACTAAAACGTATTAGCAAGGAGAAAACGAGTTATCCCATCTCAAGGTGGGCAAGGGATTTGAAGAGAAATTTCTCTGAAGAAGATTGGCACACAGCCTACAGATATATGAAAAAAATGCTCACCATCCTTAATCATCAGAGAAATGCAAATCAAAACTACTTTGAGATATCACCTAACTCCTGTAAGATTATCCCATATCACTAAATCCCAAGATCAGAGATGCTGGCGTGGATATGGAGAAAAGGGAACACTCCTACGCTGCTGGTGGGAATGTAAACTAATACGTTCCTTTTGGAAAGACATTTGGAGAACACTTAGAGAACTAAAAATAGACCTGCCATTTGACCCTGCAATTCCTTTATTAGGTATATTCCCAGATGACAAAAAATCGCATTACAACAAAGATATTTGTATCAGAATGTTTATTGCAGCCCAATTCATAATTTCCAGGTCATGGAAGATGCCCAAGTGCCCATCGATCCACGAATGGATCAACAAACTGTGGTATATATACACCATGGAATACTATGCAGCCATTAAGAAGGATGGAGACTTTACGTCCTTCATGTTCACGTGGATGGAGCTGGAGAATGTTCTTCTGAGCAAAGTATCACAAGAATGGAGGAAAAAGTATCTAATGTACACACCCCTATTATGAAACTAATTTATACCTTTTATATGAAAGCTATAACCAAATAGCCTAAGAATGTGGGAAGGGGGGAATGGGTGGAGGGAGCTGGATTTGAGGGACCATTTTTGAGGTCTATCTTACAGGGGTACAAGTGAAACTCTCTAAGAGTAGAATCAGAATGTTTTAAAACTATAACTGAGAAAATGACAATAAGGCTGTGTTGATCAGTTTGATGGAAGTATTTCGGATTACATGTGAAAATCCCACACTGTATCCCAGAAGTGTATTAATGTACATAGTTACCATTCAATAAAAAAAAAGAAGAAATCATATGGTCCTTGTTATTTCTTTTATTGATATGGTAAATTACGGCTATGGATTTTCATATTTTAAATCAGCCTTGCATCCCTGGGATGAAGCCTATTTGATAGTAATGTATAATTTGTTTTAATATGTAGTCATAATCTATTTGGAGCAATTTTATTACATATTTTTGCTTCAAAATTAATTAGTAAAATCAGTCTATAGTTCTCCTCTTTGGTTGGTTCCTTTTCTGGTTTTGGTATCACTGTAATGTTTTCATTATAAAATGTATAGGGAAGGTTCCTTCCTTCTCATTATTTTCTAATAGATTCTGCAGTATAGGTGTGAGGTCACCTTTTAAAGTTTGATAGAATATTGGTGTGAAGGCATCTGATCCCAGGGTTTTCTTGTTGGAAGCTTTTTTGTTATTTATTCAATATCGGTGCTTGATATTCATCTATTCAAGAGATCTATTTACTTCTGGTTAGGTCTATAGAGAGAGTGTGTTTCCAGGTTTTGGTCCATTTCTTCCAGATTGTCAAATTTCTGAGCATAGAGTTTCTTGTAGTAGTCAAACATAATATTTTATAGCTCTATGGTATCAGTTTTTATTTCCATCTTCTTATTTTTGATTTTGGTTATTAGAGATTTTTACTTCTCTCTTTCTAGTTAATCTGGCCAAAAGTTTATTGATTTTATCTTTTTGAAGAACCAACTTTTGTTTTATTAATTTTCTGAATGATTCTTTTGTTTTCAATTTCCTTTATTTCTCATTTAACTTTGGTTATTCATTTACTTCTGCTAAGTTTTGGATTGGATTGATCTTCCTTTTCCTTTTTCTCAATATGATTCATTAGGTAATTGATGTTCTTATTTCTGTCTTTTTTTTTAATGTAGACATCTAATGCAATAAATTTACCTCTTATGACTGTTGTGGCAGTATCTCACAGGTTTGGGTAGTTTGTATCCTCATTGTTATTATGTCTGAGTAATTTAATAGTTTCCTCCTTTATCACTTCCTTGACCCAACCCTCATTTAGCATAAGGTTGTTTGTTTTCCATGTCTTTTGTGGGGATGAAAATTTTTTTGAGAGGGGGTTGAGTTCCACCTTTATTGCCTTGTGGTCTGAAAAGTTACAAGGTGTAATTTCAATTCCGTTAATTTTACTGAGGTTTGATTTATGTCCTAGGATATGATCTGATCTATTTTGGAGTATTTTCCATGGACTAATGAGAAAAATGTATATTCTTTCACTTTGAGATGATGTATTCCATAGATGTCTTTAAAAGACCAATTATTCTAGGGTCACCTTTGAGTCCCTTGTAGCTATGTTAAGCTTCTGTTTAAAGGATATATCCAGTTCTGCCAGAGCAGTGTTAAAATCCCTAACTATTATGGTATTATAGCATATCATATGGTTCAGACAAATTAACATCTGTTTCATAAATCTGGGAGCATTTAAGGTGGGTGCATAAACATTTGGAATTGAAATGTTCCCTATTGTATTGTTCCTTTACGTGATAAAAAGTGGCAATCTTTTTGTCTTTCTTAACTTTGGTTGCATTAATTCAACTTGTATCTGAAAATAAGATTGTGGTCCCACTCTTCTACTGACTTTTATTTGGCTGAAATACGGTTTCCTAACCCTTCACTCCAAATCCTCTTTTGTCCGTCAAGGTTTGGTGTGTTTCATGGAAACAGCATGTAGAATCTTTTTTATCCAATAGGCCATCTTGTGTCTCTTTAGTGGGAGAATGTAAGACATTTGCATTTAATAAGAGAATAGATAAGCATGATGGGGTTCTATGCATTTTATTTTGTGATAATTTGTAGATTAGTTTTATCCTTTGCTCTATTGCAGAAGCTAGGATTTTCTTTTCATTTCTGTGTGTTCAATTTTTTCCTGGCCAATTGTGATAATCAGTGTGGAGAATAGGTCTTAGCATTTTCTGTGGACCTGGTATTGTGGTAATTTACTCAATATTTGGATATCAGTACGAGATTTTATTTCTTCATTGATTTTAAAGCTTAGTTTAGCAGGATATATACTTTGAGGCTAAATTTTTTTTTCTTTAATAAGGTTAAATGTATATGACCATTCTCTTCTGGATTGGAAAGTTTTAGCCAAAAATTCTGCCATCACTCTGATGGAACTGCCCATCAGGGTGATGACAAAACTGATGTTTATCAATGAATGCTTGCAGAATTTTCTCTTTCATCTTAACTTTGGACAAGTTCATTAAAATATGTCTTCGAGATGCTCTGTGTTGATATATCTTGGAGTTTGATATGCTTTTAAAAGGAGTATGTCAATTTTTGGTGATGGTTGGGAAATTTTCATTTATGACATACTTCAGTTGGGCTTCTGTTCCTTTGGGTCACTTTTATTCCCCTTCAAGGATACCTATGGTTTGTATTTTTGAATCTTTTATATCATCCTATAAATATCCGAGTGAATGCTCAGTTTTCTCCCTCTTCTTTTCTGCTTCTTCAACTACCTGGTTTAGATCAAGGGCTTTATCCTCTTACTCTGAGATTATTTTTTCTCTATGGTCTAATCAGTTATTGATAGTTTCTACTGCATCTTTAACTGCCCTGACTGACTACTTCAATTACTTAATCTGTGTTGTATTCTTTCCATATTCTTCATCTCATCCCCCATTGGGTTTTGTTTTTGGATTTACTTTTAATTATTTTCCTTTTTCCTCTTCAATTACTTTAATTATTTTTGCCATCCATATTTTAAATTCCCTTTCTCTCATTTTCAATATTTCTTTTTAGGTGGAATCCTCTGCAGTATTTACCTTATTATCTCCTGGAAGTGTTGTTCTGTTCTGTTTTCACGTTTCCAGAAATTTTCTGTTGGTTCCTCTTCATGTGTTTTTCCTTCTTATTCACTTCATTCCCTTACTTTTTCCTCTCACTACATCCTTCACTTTAAATTCCCTTTTCTCTGAGCATAGACTTTGAAGTGGAAGTTTGGTATAAGGCCAAAAGGAAGAAAAGGGTAAAGAGCAGGAGGGGAGGAAAAAAAAAGAAAAAGATAAGAAATATAAAAAAAAGGGTGGGTGAAAGGAAAAAAATGTAAGAAAAAGAAGGAAGAAGGACTGAAAGAAATAAGGAGACAGACAGGAGTAATGGTGGTGTTCAACAGGATACTTTGACACCCCCCACAATTCCACATCTCAGTGGGGCTGGGATGGTTGGTTCTCTCAAGGTCAGGAACTCTTTCCAAACCTGAGAAAAACAAGACCCTACCTCCACCAAAAATAGAAAAAAAAACCCAGTAGTATGTTTTAGTGGAGACCTACCAATACTGTCTTTCAAAAGGCCAAAACTAGAAGGATGCTTTAGACTGTGATCTCAAGGCCCCTGGAGGCACAACAGTGCCATGATCCCCCCAGACAAGGCCCCTCTGAATGAGGGTCTGTCCCATAAAGAGTATACAAAATAAAACAGAATAAAGTAGGTCAGAAAAAAGAAAAAAATAATAAAAATTGATAAAGGAAATTAATAATAAATTATATAAGATGAAGAAAGAAAGGAATTGTTAGTTGTTGTGTGGAATGTATGTGGGGATGGTGAGGAAAGTGGAAAAATTTCTACCAAAAGAGAGGAAAAAAAGGAGAGTAATAAGAAATAAAGAAAGAATAAAAGGGGCTGAATAACTGTAGAAGAAATGAAGTAGCCCTTGCTATTGAAGAAAGTAAAAATGAAAAAAATGAAATTAAAACTAAACACAGCAAAACAAAAAATACAATCACAACAACAAGTAAGGAAAATGCTGAGGAAAGAACAACAAAAAAAGTTGTTGTGTTATGAGATGCAGAACACACATGCATATTTTCCTGCATCATATGGGGGTGGAAGCCACTACCTAGTTGCCCAGGAGACCTGGTCCTGTCTTCCTGATTTATTTGCCCTCAATCAAGATTTGGTTGTTTGCTACCTTTAGTCACTACAGGATTGGTATCATTAAGCTCTCACCAGATTTCTTTCTTTCTTTTTTTTTTTTTTTTTAGACCAGAGTCTCACTTTATCACCCTTGGTAGAGTGCCGTGGCATTGCACAGCTCACAGCATCCTTCAACTCTTGGCCTTGGGCTATTCTCTTGCCTCAGCCTCTGGAGTAGCTGAGACTACAGGCATCAGCCACAATGCCAGGCTATTTTATTGTTGCAGTTTGGCTGGGGCTGGGTTTGAACCCACCACCCTCAGTATATTGGGCTGGCATCCTATCTACTGAGCCACAGACACTGCCCCTCACTAGATTTCTTAGAGGCATATCTTGACCTTCCAATCTGTGCCCCTTGACAAAAAAATGGCTTTCCTGGGATTGCAAGAGCTATTCAATTCACCCCAATGGTGACTGCCTGTACTTGGCATGCATACCAGAGCCAACCATGCACTATGACTCTGTGAACTGTTCCTCTAGGTGGCTGTGTCACAATGGCAGCATCCTGCTAGTAGCCAAGCTGATAGTAGTTCCACCCTGCCTATTGATTTTATCCCAATGGCTGGATGCAGTTAGTTTCCTTGCTTGCTTAAGTCCTTCCAAGGCAGATCCAGTCCACAAACAAAGAACTTCAGGACAATCCTTTCCTGTCTCTAGTCCTGTGCTGGAGGGCTGGCTGGCCTCTGCCTGTACCCAGGCACTTGCCTTCTGTGCTGGTCTTCCTTAGCTCCTGACCTCCTTGCTGGATTATGGAGTCCCCTACTGCTTCATTGTGCTCCTGAGTGATATTTATGGGTAGGATTCTCAAGCCAGAAGTGGCTGGACTACTCTCTACCCTGTCTTACACTGAGTAGCTGGTAAGGAAATGTCTCTAGCTCACCATCTTGCTCCTTCTTCTCTAGATTCATTCTTAATTATTTTTCATGTGGACGTCAATTGTCCCAAAACCATTTATTGAAAAGTGTATCTTTTCTCCATTGTGTTGTTCAAATTTCAAAATGTATTTAGACCTATACAAATCATCTATTTTCTCTTGCATGAGTTTTGACAGATTTTGCTTTTTTTAAGGAATTCATTTATTTCATCTAGTTCATCAAATTTGTAAGAATAAAGTTGTTTCTAATATTTATTATTCTTTTAATACCCATGTGATCGACATTGATGTTATATATTGATTTCTAGTATAATTATTATTTTAACATATAACTTCATGTATATAATCTTATACTAAAGGCAATTTTGTAGTGAAATAAGACAGATAATTAGTTGATAGAGACCAGAAATTTGGGGAAGAAACATCATAAAACTCTGGACCGATGGAAATATCATAAATGTTCTTGTGTTTGAACTCTGTGTACATTTTTCAAAACTAATCAAATGCCCTGTCCTGGTGGCCAATCAGGCCAGCTGAAGCAGAGGTGCTCCAAAAGAAAGATAGAGTGGTGAGGCAGGAGAGCAGCTGCAGATGGAACCACACAGCAGCTCCATGGAGCCTACCCCATGGCTCAACAATGACCAAAATGTGGGAACAACTTAAATGCCCACCAATCCATAGTTGGATTAACAAGCTGTGGTATATGTATAACATGGAATACTATTCAGCCATTTAAAAAGATGGGGTACATCTTTTGTATTAACTCGAATAAAGTTGGAACACATTTTTCTTAGTAAAGCATCAGAAGAATGGAGAATCAAGAATCCCTTGTACTCAATTCTAATATGAAGATAGTAAATGATCTCATACAAAGTGGGGGTAGGGGAATGAGGGATTGTGGAGATGGGAGGAGGGAGGTCACAGTGTATTGCACACCTCTTGAGGTGGGACATAATTACAAGAGGGACTTTCCCTAGAAAATGCAATCACTGTAACCTAACTCTTTGTACCCTCAATGAATCCCAAACAATTTTAAAAACTCATCAAATTATACACCCATTAAATTCAGTTTATTCTTCATATACCTCAATAAAGCTCATGAAAATAACAATGCTTTTAATTTTTGATAACTTCTTTCTTTTTTCAATGATATTGCTATTATCAATAGTCTTTAGTTAATTTATAATTCATACAGATAAAAAATAATTTGCAATAACAACATTTTGTTGTTGTTGTTGCAGTTTTTGGCCAGGACTGGGCTTCAACCTGCCACCTCCACATATGGGGCTGGTGCCTTACTCCTTTGAGCCACAGGTACTGCCCTGTAATAACAACATTTTATACAACTTTATTAGTTATGGTCTCTTAGTTCTGTCATTATGATAATGGGAAACAGTCTTTTGGGATGGCCCCTTGGGTTTGAGGTGCCTGGGGACACTAGTTAAACAGGATTTTCTTATATCCTTACCAGCATCACTGGGAGTAGTGCTGAATGCCAGTTTTCTTCTAAGGGAATAGGGTGATATCGACCATTTCCAAGCTCAAAATGATTTGTGTTTAAAGTATTTGAATTCCTTAATGAACAACACTGAAGGCTGAGGATAGGGAAAGGACACAGCATGTGTCCTAAAGAACACAGCATGAGTAAAGTTTAATATATAAAAATTCAGGAAAAGATAAGGACGTGAGAACCAAATTTTAGAAACCACTGAAAACAAAGCAGAATAGAGTTGAAAATTCTTAAACAAATTACCATGGCTTGGAATCCATTTTCAGGAAAAGTTCCACAAAATCAGAAATTTTGGTATACTACTGAATCTCCAGTGCCTAGAACAATGCCTGCACACATGGAAAGTACTCATTCTTTTATTGTTGTTGTTTTCATTTTTTCTTTTGGTAGATTTAGAAGGCACGATTGTTTCTTGTTACGTGATTTAATTTATAAAAGCTGAAGTCAGGGCTTTTAGGATACGCATCTCCAGAATAGTGCATAATGTACCCAATAGGTAGATTTTTATGCCTCATCCCCTCTCTACCCCCCTTCATATTTTTCAGTGTCCATCACACCAATTCATTACCACATCTATTTCTCCTTTAGCTTCTACTGATAAGTGAGAATATGTGAAATTTCCTTTTCAATTCCCTTGCTCTATCCAGGTAAATACAAAAAATATAAAGTTCATCTTTTTATGGCTGAATAATATTCTGTGGTATATGTATGTGTGTGCATATATTACAGTTTATTAATCCATCTGCAGGTTGGTGGGAACTTGCATTGTTTACACATTTCTTGCGAGTGTAAATTAAGCTGCTATAAACATTTAAGTGAAAATGTCCATGTGTTTAAATAATATTTTTGTATTTGAGTAGTATTATTAATAGGATTATGGGATCAAATGGAGGTCTACTTTTAGGTTTTTGAGGATTCTCTGTACATCTTTCCTAAAATGGTGTACTAAGGTGCAATCTCACCAAATGTGTGTAAGTGTTCCCTTATCTCAGCATTCACACAAGCAACAGAAGTGTTGAGACTTTGCGATGTGGTCTTTTTTTGTTGGGGATTGGTAATATCTCAAGATGGATTTTGTTTGCATTTCTCTGGTGACTTTTGTTGGCCATTTGTCCTCTAGGGAAAAGATTCTGTTCATGTTTTTTGCCAAGTGATAAACTGGGTTGTTAGCTCCTTCACTGTTGATTGGTTTGAGTTCTCTATAGATTCTCATTGTTAGACCCTTGTCAGATTCATAACATGCAAATATCTTCTCCCATTCTGAAGGTTAATTATTGGCATTGATATTGTGTACTAAGATGTGCAGAAACATTTAAGCTTAATCAGGGTCTATTTATTTATTTATTGAGACAGATTCTCAAGCTGTCACCCTGGGTAGACTGTTGTGGTTTCATAGCTCACAGTAACCTCCATCCTCCAACTACGGTTCAAGTGATCCTTATGTCTCAGTTTTTCTATTTTTAGTAGAGACAGGGTTTTGCTTTTGCTCAGGCTGGTCTTGAACTCATGAGTTCAAGCGATCCACCTACCTTAGCCTCCCAGAATGCTAGGATTACAGGCATGAGCCACCACGCCCAGCTTCCATTTATTTATTTTTGTTAGTGTTGTAATTACCAGTGGAAACTTCTTCATAAAATCTTTACCCAGTCAGATATAATTAGGAGATTTTCTCAGTTTCTGGTAGAGTTTTTATAGTTTTATGTATTAGGTTTAAATCTTTTATCCAATGTGAGATAATTTTTGTAAGTGGTGAGATGTGTGAGTGCAGTTTCAAACTTTCATGTGTGGCTATCCAGTTCTCCCAGCACCATTTCCTAAATAGGAGTTCTTTGCCTGAGCATAGGCTTTTGTTTGACTTATTAAAGATCAAATGATGATATGAGGTTTGCTTTCTCACTAGGTTTCTCTGCTATGTTCCACAGATATATGTCTTCATTTTTATGCCAATATCACACAGTTTTGATCATGATAGAGTTGTTGTATAGCTTGAAGTCTGGTAACATGATGCCTACAATTTTTTTTATTTCTTAGAATTCTGTTGCCTATTCAGGTTATTTGCTGGTTCTATACATAGTAAAGAACTATCTTCTCAAGTTCATCAAAGTATGAAATTGGTGCTAATGGGGATTCTGTTAAATCTGTAGAATGCTTTGGGTAATACAGACATTTTCACAATGTTAATTCTTCCCAGCTTTGAGAATGGTATGTTCTTTTTGTTAATGTCTGCTGTTTTTCTTCTCAGAGATTCATAGTTCTATTTTTGGGCACCCTTCTCATTTGGTGTTAGATATATTTCCCCATATTTTCTTTTCTTCCAGCTACTAGGAAGGGAATTACTTCTTTAATTTGATTCTCAGCTTGACTGTTGTTGGAGTATATGAAGGGTAATTGTTTGTGGACATTGATTTTATATCCTGAGATGTTATTGTGTGTGTGTGTGTGTGTGTGTGTGTGTGTGTGTGTGTTTATCACTTCCAGGAATCTTATGGTTGGTTCTCTGGGACTTTCTATATATCATCAGCAAAAATTATAAATTTGACCTTCTCTTTCCCTACTTGTAGACCCTTAAGATCATTTGCTTGCCTGATTGCTTTAGCTAGGATTTCCAGCAGTATGTTGAATAGCATTGGTAACAGTGGTCATTCTTGTATGGTTTAATTTTTAATCAGAAATGCTGCCAATTTTATTCCATTCAGTATGATATTAACCATGGATTTGTGGTAGGTGAGTACTATTAACTTAAGAAATGTCTCTTGGCTGGGTGCCTATGGCTCACGTGGCTAAGGCACCAGTCACATACACCTAAGGTGGCGGGTTCAATCCTGGGCCCACCAATCAACAATGACAGGTGCAACCAAAAAATAGCTGGGCGTTGTGGCGGATGCCAGTGGTCCCAGCTACTTAGGAGGCTGAGGCAGGAGACTCAATGGAGCCCAGGAGTTGGAGGTTGCTATGAGCTGTGATGCCATGGCACTCTACCCAGGGGGACAGCTTGAGGCTCTGTTTCAAAAAAAAAAAAAAAGGAAAAAGAAATGTCTCATCTATGCCTGTTTTCCTAAATGTTCTTATCAGAAAAAAAGGTGCTGAATTTGGTACAATGTTTATTCTGTATATTATAAAAACATCATATGGTCTTTGTTTTTGTTTCTATTTATATGGCGAATTACATTTATGGATTTGAAAATGTGTAACCAAAGGCTGGGTGTGGTGGCTCACACAGAGTGATATAATCCCAGCACTCTGGGAGGCCAAGGTGGGCAGATTCCTTGAGCTCAGGAGTTCATGATCTCCCTGAGCAAGAGTGATACCCCATCTCTAAAAAAATAGCTGAGTGCTGTAGTCCCAGTTACTTAGGAGGCTGAAGCAAGAGAATCACTTGAGCCCAAGAGTTTGAGGTTGCTGTGAGCAATGATGCCACGACACACTCAACCCCAGGTAAATGTGTGAGACTCTGTTTAAAAAAAAAGATGTAACTTAGCCAATGCTAGTTCATTCATGGGATGAAGTCCACCTGATAGTTAGGTATAATTTGGTTTAATGTAGAACTGTATTCTGTTTGCTATGATTTTACCAGGCATTTTTTTTCTGATATTCATTAAAAAATTGGTCTTTTGTTTTATTATTTTGCTTAGTTCATTTCTGGTTTTAATATCAGAGCCATTATTGTTGTTTGGCAGGCCCAGACTGGATTTGAACCTGCCACCTCGGGTGTATGTGGCTGATGCTTTAGCCACTTGAGCCACAGGCACCGAGCCTGCACTCTTATTTTTTTCATGTGGGCTTTTAATGTGATAAATTTCACTTTAGGATTGTTTTTGCAGTATCACACAGGTTTGATAGCCTGTGGCTTCATTCTAATTTTATTTAAAAAAAGTCTAATGATTTTCATCTTTATGTCCTGCTCTACCCAACTGTCACTCAGCATAAAATTGTTTATTATTTTTATTAGTATTCACGTCTGAGTATTTATTGGTGTTTTTTAATTAAGTTATAACTATGTACATTAATGCATTTATGGGGTAAAGTATGCTGATTTTGTATACAATTTGTAATACTTACATCAAACTTATTAACATACTCTTCACCTCACTTACTTATTTGCTGTGTTAAGACATTTATACTCTACTCTTAATATATTTGACATGTACCCTTGCAATATGGTCTATAGGTGAGGACACACTGATTACCTTCCCTCCAACCAGGCTCCTCCCTCCCCTTGCCTCACTTTCCTATTCACTCCTTCATTCTGGGCTATAGTTGTGTCTTATCATTTGTATGAAAGTGTGGGTGAGTATATATTGGTTTCATAATAATACTGAGTACATTGGGTACTTTTTCTTCCATTCTTGAGTTACTTTACCAAGAAGAATATTTTCCAGCTCCATCCATGTAAACATAAAGGATGTAAAGTCTCCATCATTTTTATAGCAGCATAGTATTCCATGGTATACATACACCATAATTTGTTAATCCGCTCGTGGGTCAATGGGCAGTTGGGATTCTTCCATGACTTGGCAATTATGAATTGGGCTGCAATAAACATTCTGGTGCAAATATCTTGGTTGTAAAATGATTTTTTAGTCTGCTGGATATATACCTAGTATAGGAATTGCAGAATCAAATGGCAGGTCTACTTTTAGATCCCTAAGTGTTCTCCAAAATTCTTTCCAAAAGGAACATACTAGCTCACATCCCCACCAGCAGTGCAAAAGTGTTCCCTTCTCTTCACATCCATGCCAGAATCTGTAGTTTTCAGATTTTATGATGTGGGCTATTCCTTCTGGAACTAGATGATATCTCAAAATGGTTTTGATTTGCATTTCTCTGATGATTAAAGATGATAAGAATTTTTTTCCTGTGTCTGTAGGTCATGTGCCTGTCTTCTTCAGAGAAGCTTCTGTGCAAGTCTCTTGACCCCAGTGAAGTGGGGCATTTTTTATTTTCTTATTAATTAGTTTGAGTTCTCTGTGGATTCTAGCTATCAAACCTTTGTCAGAAACATAACCTGTAAATATCTTCTCCCATTCTGAGGGCTGTCTGCTTGCTTTACTTACTGCGTTCTTGGATGTGCTGAAGGTTTTTAGTTTGATTAGATCCCAGTAATATATATTTGGTGTTGCCTCAATTGCCAGGGGTTTCTCCTTATAAAATATTCTCCCAGGTCAATTTCTTCAAGTATTTTCCCTGTGCTCTCTCCATGTGTCTTTATAGTTTTATGTCTTAAGTGTAAATCTTTTATCCAGTAAGAATCAATTTTTGTTAATGGTGAAAAGTGAGGGTCCAGTTTCAGTCTTCATAAAATTGTTTAGTTTCCATGATTTTGTGTGGGGTAAAGTTTTTTTTTTTTTTTTCATTGTTGTTGGAGTTAATTTCTACCTTTATTCCACTGTGTACCATAAAGACACAAGGCATAATTTATATTCCTTTAAATTTGTTGGGTTCTGATTTGTGTCATAGAATGTGGTAAATTTTGGGGAATGATCCATGAGCTGACTATAAGAACATATACTTAGTATTATTGGAGTTCTTTGTTGTGTATATGTCTATTAATGCCATTTTCTCTAGACTTATGATTAAGTTCATTGTTTCTTTGTTTAACTTATGCTTAGAAGATATTTTCCTTTCTTTCAGTGGGGTGTTGAAATCCCCAGGTTTTATGGTATAGGATATTATATTATTTAGGTAGGATATGTATTGTTCTATAAATGTGGGAGCATTTAGGTTGGGTGTGTATATATTTAGAATTGAAATATCTTCTTGTTTTATTGTTCACTTGCCTAGTCTATAGTGTCCATCCTTATCTTTCTTTACTTTGGTTGCTTCAAAGAAAATTGTATTGGCAAATAAGATCATGATGTCTGATTTCTTCTGATTTCTGCTCACCTGAAACATTCTTTCCCATCACTTCACCCTCAGTTTTATTTTGTCCGTGGATGTTAGATATGTTTTCTAAAGAGAGCATATGCTTTTTTATCCAGTCAGCCAGGCTGTTCCTCTTCATTGAGGAATTCATGTCATTCACATTTGTTAAGAGAACTGTTAAGCATGGTGAAGTTATCTTTGTATTTTTTTGTAGAGTTATGTTGCCTAGTTTCATTACTTGTGAAGCTGTGGAAGCTAGATTTTGCCTTTATTTTCTGAGTATCTTTTCTTTGCTGGTGGCCCACTATGATGGTCTGTGTATAGTATAGCTGTTAAGTGTTTTCTGCAGAGCTACTGGCTAATTACCCAATGTTTGCTTTTCTGTAAAGGATTTGATTTCTCCATTGAATGGTTTATCAAGACACAGATTCTTGAGCTTTAAGTAATTTAGTTTGAGAAGATTGATTACAGGTGAACACTCTTTTTGGTCACAAAGTTTCTGCTGAAAAACCTGCTGCTCCCTTGAAGGTTTTGCCATGTATATAAGCTACTCCTGGCAGCATGCAGAATGTTATCTCCAGGTTCATTACAATGTTTCTAGGAGATGCTCTGTTTGAATTGAGATGAATTGAGGTTTGATATTTGTCTACAGTTTGAATCTTTCTTGATGTTTTGAAAATTTTCATTTATGACACCCTCCAGTAGGGCATTCATTCCTTTGGGTCAGTCTTCTTCTCCATCAAGGATACCTATACCTCATATATTTGTATGCTTCATTTAGTCCCATAATACTCTAAGAGATTTCTGTACTTTTAATCTATTCTCTACTGTTTGTTCAAATGACAGAGTTAGCTCAAGAGCCTTGTCTTCAATTCCTGAAATTCTCCTTTCTGCATGATTCAATCTTTTATTGAAAATTTCTGGCAGTGCCTGTGGCTCAAAGGAGTAGGGCGACAGCCCCGTATGCTGGAGGTGGCAGATTCAAACCCAGCCCTGGCCAAAAAAATAAATTAATTAAAAAAAAAGAAAAGAAAACTTTCTACTGAATTTTGAAATGCTCTGTATGACTCCTTTATTTCTTTAAGCTGTATTATATACTTTCTAATTTTATCAAATCTTTATTTTATTTTCTGGGTTAATTTTTGGATTTCTTTTTGGTGGTTTTCAACTTGCTCTTCAACTTCCTTCATTGTTTTTGCCATCCATACTCTACATTTCCTTCCTGTTATTTTTTGGTTTTCTTTATAGAATGGATCATATGTTATAGATGTATCATGGTCTTTTATGGGAAGTGATATTTTTCGTATTTCTGGAATTTTTTGTTAGTTTCTCCTTGTGTGTTTTTTCTTGCTTCCCTCTTTCCCATATTTACTTCTCTCACACTTATCTCTTTAACTTCCATCATCTATACCTTAATATTGAGAGTGGCTCAAAGGAGTAGGGCACTGGCCCCATATACCAGAGGTGACAGGTACAAACCCAGCCCAGGCCAGAAACTGCAAAAGAGAGAGAGAAAGAGGGAGAGAGAGAGAGTGAAAAAAATTAAAATTAGAAGAAAGAAGCAAAAAAATAAAAAGATTAATAACCACAACACTGTGGCCCAAACTAACAATCTTAGCATGCCAGGGGGCTATTTTAGGGGGATCACCTGAGGATAGGTCCACAAGACCTAACTGAGTAAGAGTGAGATCCTACTTCCACCAAATATAGAAAAAGCATTCCATATGCCATGGCAGTGATCCACAGTCCTAGCCATTTAAGAGGCAGAGAAAGTAGGTAACACTAATCCACAGGCTCAATCCAGGGCCTGTTGTGAGTCAGGCCAATGCCACAGAATTCCAACCCTGGCCTCAGAGTGAGACTCCAGGAAAACCAAAACTTTAAAAAAAAAGATATTTGGGTTTTGGGTTGTCTAAGGTAGTTATGAGAGAAAGATTAAAAAAAATAGAAAAACAACACAAAATTAGAAGAAAAAATGGAGCAAGAAAACAAACAAAAATTAATATTAAAAAAATAAAATGCATGTATGCCAAGTTACTGCATGAGTAGGGAAAGCAAAAAATGTAACAATCATTAAGGATTTTTTGTATTCTGTGTTATCTGTTGTTATTTACATTTTATCATTTCTGATTGAAGTTATTAGTGACATTATTACTTTTCTGTTTCTGATTAGTCTAGCTAAGGGTTTATCAATTTTATTAATCATTTTGAATAACAAACTATTTTTTTCAATGATCATTTGAATGGTTCTTTTGTTTTCAATTTCATTCTTCTGTAATTTTGGTTATTTCTTTGTGTCTGCTCAGTTTGGTGTTGAATTCTCCTTCCTTTTGCAGTTGCTTGAGATCACCCATTAAAAACGTCAACTTGCTCTCTTTCTGTATTCTTTTTTTTTTTTGAGATGGAGCCTCAAGCTATCCTCCTGGGTAGAGTGCCATGGCATCCCAGCTCATAGCAACCTCCAACTCCCAGGCTCAAGCGAGTCTCCTGCTTCCACCTCCCAAGAAGCTGGGACCACAGGTGCCCGCCACAACGCCTGGCCATTTTTTTTTTTTTTTGGTTGCAGCCATCACTGTTGTTTGGTGGGCCTGGGCAGGGGATTCGAACCCGCCACCTTTGGTGTATGTGACTGGCACCCTAGCTGATTGAGCCACAGGCACCAAGCTTCTTTCTGTATCCTTGATGAAGACATGTATTACCATAAATTTGCCTCTTAGGACTGCCTTTGAAGTACCCCACAAGTTTTGATAATTTGTGGCTTGATTATCATTTTGTTAATAAATCCAATGATTTCCTCCTTAATCTCATCTTTGACAAGTTGTTTTTTAGCATAAGGTTAATTAGTTTCCATGACTTTATTTGGGTATGAAGATTTCACTTCCTATTGAGTTCAACTTTTATTCTGTGATGGCCTAGGAAAACACAAGGAATAATTTCTATTCTTTTGAATTTGTTATGTTAGACTTATGTCCTAAGGTGTGATCAATTTCAGAGGATGATGTATAGACTGATGAGAAGAATGTGTATTCAGTTTTGTTAGGATGAAATGTTTAATGTATATCTATTAAGGCCATTAGTTTTAGGGTTGTATTTAAATCTATTATTTATTTGTTCCATTTCTAGTTGGAGGATCTTTCTAGTACTGTTAAGGGGTGTTAAAATCTCTTACTATTATAGTTTAGGAATATATCATGTTGTTCAGGTCATAAAGTGTTTGTTTTATAAATTAAGGAACATTCAGACAGGGTGAGTAAATGTCAATTATTGAAATATCTTCATCTTGTGTATTTGTCGTGAAAATTATGTAGGGTGCACCCGTGTCTTTACTTATTTTTGTTGGTTTAAATCCAATCATTTCTGCAAATAAAATTGTAACCTCTCCTCTTTTTTATTTCCAATTACCTGAGTTGCACTCTGAGTCTTGTTTTACCCTTTAAGTTTAGGTGTGTTTCTTGGAGCTGATATCATACCTGAGCTTTTGTGTTCAATCAGCCAGGTTGTACCTATTTAGAGGGGAATTCAAGCCATTAATATTTGTTGAGAAAATTGATAGGTATGGTACAATTTTTGTTATTTCATTTTTCAGAGTCCCAATGCTTATTTTTATCACTTTCACCTTTGTGCATGCTAAGCTATGTTCTTCAATTTCTGTGTGTGTTTACTTTGGTGGTAGACTATTGTTCTGGTCATTATTAAGAATGGATCTGATTACTTCTATAGCTAGTCTAGCTAAGGCCAATTTTCTCTACATTTGCATGTTACTAAGATATTTGATTTCTCCATCTCAAATAAAACTTAGTTTAACAGAATATAGGTTCCTAGGGTGATAATTGTTATTTTTAGTTTTTTGAGAAGGTCAAAGGCCTATGACCATCCTCTTATGACTTGAAAAGTTTTAGCTAAAAGGTCTGTGATCATCCTGATGTTTTTTCCACTGTATATAATACTTTTATTATGCCTTGCTATTTGCAGGATTTTCTACTTCATATTAACTTTGATAAAATTAATTGGAATGTGTCTAAGACATAATGTTTCATTTGGATTGCATCATGCTGGGGTTCTGAAACTACCTACTATTTGAAGTTCTTTGTGTATTTCAATGCTTGGGAAATTCTCCATCAGAATGTATTCCAGTAGAGCATCAATACCTTTAGGACCACCCTCTCCTCCTTTAGGAATCACTATAATTCAGATGTGTGATCTTTTGGAATAATACGACAGGTCTCTCAGGGAATATTCTGGTTTTTTTTTTCTCCTATTTTATGTCTCTTTGAATGCTTGGTGCATTTCAAATCCAGGAAAGGACTCAACAACATAAAAATAAAAAACTATGGGTCAATATTGTTAATGTATATTGATGGACAAATATTCAATAAGATCTTAGTAAACATGTAACAGTGACAAATGTAAAAAAAGTTATGCACCATGATCAGGAAAAGACAGAACAAAAAAAAAATAAAACTATAAGCCTATAGCATTAATGAATATTGATACAAAATATGTTCTGTAAGATCTTAGCAATCAGAATACAGTGACATATTAAAAAAAGTTACACATCATGATCAAGTAGGTTTTATCCCAGGAATGCAAAGTTTGTTCAACATATGTAAATCTGTGAATGTAATTCATTGCATAAATAAAAAAAAATAGATACCATATTATTCTCTCAATTGATCCATAAAATGCTTTGAAAATATCCAGCATCCTTTTTTTATAACAATACTTAAGAAAATACACTTAGGTTGGACATTTCTTAAACTGATAGATGCCATCTATAACAAAACCACACCCTATGTCATATTAAATTGAGTAAAACTGAAAGCATTTCCACTCAAATCTGAAACTTGACAAAGATTCCCACCATAGCCAATGCTATTCAACATAGTTCTGGGAGTCCTAGCCATTGCAATTAAGCAAGTGAAGGAGACCAAGGATATTCACGTGGAGACAGAGGAGGTCAAACTCTTGTTCTTCGCAGATGAAATGATCATATACCTGAGAAACCCCAGTGACTAAACTACAAAGCTCTTAGAAGCAATCAAGGAATATAGCAGCATCGTGGGACACAAAATCAATGCCCACAAACCAATAGCTTTCATATATTCCACTTCCAGTCAAGCTGAGAATAAAATTAAGGGCTCTATATCTTTTACAGTATTTCCAAAGAAGGTGAAATACCTAGGAATATACCTAACAAAGGAAGTGAAATAATTCTATAAAGAGAACTACAAATCCCTGAGAAGGTAAATAGGAGAAGACATTATTAAATGAAAGAAAATACCACGTCCATGGCAGAGAAAAATCAATATTCTTAAAATGTTCATACTCCCCAAGGAAATCAAAGATTTAATGCAATCATTATCAAAGCACCAATGCCATACTTTGAAGAAGTTGAAAATGTAATACTTTATTTCCAGAAAAAAAAACCACAGCCAATATAAGTGTTAGAAATAAAAATGAATATGGAGGGATCATTTTACCAGACATCAGGTTATACTACATGTGTATAGTGATCGAAATAACATGATATTAGAACCAAAATGTAGATACATATCTACTGAATAGAATAGAGAATCTAGAGATGAATCCAGCCACATATCACCATTTCATATCTGATAAATTGAATGAAAGCATGAACTGGGGAAAATAATTCCTATTTTATCAACAGTGCTGGGAGAACTGACTAGCCATATGTAGAAGACTGTACCTCACCTCTCACTACCAACAAAAATTGACTCTTCATGTATAAAAGAAAGGAAATTTAAGACAAGAAAAAAAATCTAGAAGAGCATTTGGGGAAAATGCTTGAAAATATTGGCCTGGGGAAAGATTTTATGAGGAAGACTTCCCACGGCAATTGTCACAAACATAAATAAATGGAATTTGATCAAGATGAAAAGCTGCACAACTAAGCATACCACATCTAAAGCAAATGGACATTCTCTGGAATGTGAGATTTTTGCATGTTACAAATCTGACAAAGACCTGATTATAATCTACAGAGAATTCAAATTAGTCAATAAGAAAAAAAGCAAACAACCTCATTTCTAAGTTGGCAAGTGACTTGGACAGATTTCTCTGAAGACAACAGATGAATGGCCAACAGACACATGAAAAAATGCTTATAGTCTTTAATCATCAGCAAAATGCAAGTCACAACCACTCTGAGGTATCATCTAACTCTAGTAAGAGTCATATACATCAGAACATCCCAAATATGCAGATGCTGCTGTGGGTATGGATAAAAGGGTACACTCCTATACTACTCATGAGATTGCAAACTAATACAGCCTCTAAGGAAAGAAAAATGGATAAATCTTAAAGAACTATAAGTCGTCTCTCCATTTGATCCCATAATCCCATTATTGCCTATCTACCCACAAGAACAAAATTCATTTTACCACAAAGACATTTGCATGAGAATGTTTACTGGAGCTCAATTCATAATTGCCAAGTCATGGAAGCAACCCAAACACTCATCAACCCGTGAATGGATTATCATAAAAAAATGTTGTATATGTATACCATGGAGTACTATTTAGTTATAAGAAAAAATGGAGACTTTGCATCTTTTTTGTTTACCTGGATGGAAGTGAAACACATTCTTTGTCATGACCACATAAATGATTGATTACACAGGACACAGATCGACAGCACACACTGCAAGAGGTGAGGCTAACCATAGGTGTAGGATAGCCCTGAGCACTTCTTGTAGAGTCCTTTTATTGAGAAGATACATAATGGGCAGAAATATTACTAAGCAAAGACATGCACAGGCTGCGTGCTCAGGGAAATTATCTCATAGGTGCCAAGAGAGTATGTATTCAAGGAAATGATCTTCAATGGTGGTAGGGGACATGATCTCTAAAAATACTACATGCAATTTTTCTCCACTAATCCTTCAAAGAACTGCCATAAAATGCTTAATGTTTAACATTAGCCTTACTACTAGAGGACTGAAATTTGCTCCTCCAGGATTACTGAGTTACTTGGTGGCTTGCCTTCCAAATCACAAGAGATTTCCAGGCTTGCCAGGATAATGTCTTGTTCTCAGTAATTCCTCAGATGAGTTATGATATTGGTAAATATGATGTTTAGTCCTCTATAATTCTTCTTAATAAAGTGTCTAAAGAATGGAAAAAGGTCCAATGTACTCAAAACTATTATGAAACTAGTATATAAACAGTTACATGTCAACACAAACTATAAAATACAAATATAACCTAGCAATGGAGAGGAGAGAGTGGGAAGAGGGGAGGGGATGGGAGAGGGCAATTGGTTGGAAGAGGGAGGGCAATTAGTGGGATCTCACCTAATGTGTACAAAGTGAGGCTGTACTGCATGCCCCCTGGGTAAAGGGATCAACTATAACTTGAAATTTTCCTTAGAAGTGGGAACAATGTAAACTAAACAAACATTTGTACCATCATACTTATTTGAAATTATAAAAAAATAAATTAAGAACACTACTTGGCACTCCTGGGTTTAAAAACAAACAAAAAAGAAACCTACATCCTCTTCTGGATGTAGTGGGGACAGGAAGTTACTAGTTTCCATGGAGACTTGATAATGTTTTATTGATTTTAAATTTTAATCTGGGTGTGATAATTTCAAGAGAGTTGCATCCACACAAAGAGAGCCAGCCACATTCCTGAAGCTCACACCAGACTTTCTGAGGTTCATGCCTTGCTGATCCTAACAGTTCCTGGCAGCCAGCCATAAGGGAGTCTTTGAGGAAGATGAGATCTACCCAAGTCAGACCATGTCTTCTTGGGAGTCATCCCAGGGTGACTGCCTAAGCCCGGTAGGCAGAGTCAGAGCCCATCCAGGCTGGGACCCTTGGAGGCTGCTCTAACCTGGGCCCCTGTGAGTGACAGCTGGTCTCAATATTTCAGCACTCTTCTCCCCTCCTCTGCATCTCTCCCAGCGTGATGAGTTGTCTAGCATCCAGGCATCCTGCAGAGAAAGCTCCACATCCAAACCCATCTGGTGCCATTTCTGTGACTGCCTGGGTTCAAGCTGTTGGGTAAATCCCAAAGAAACAGAATTCACTCTCCAGTCCTCTAACAAAGGACTGGATTCTATGCAAACAAGAGTCCGTGGGACTTTAATTCTTGTTTATTTTATGCCACACCCCATGTTTGGAGTTGAGTCTGATCCCCAGTTCACCCTTATAGGGTACCATGGGGGTGGGGGACTTAATCTCCCAGGGATTCCACATGCAAGCCTGTCCCTGAATCATAGCACTTCCTTTCACCCACTTTCTGTGCAGGCCTCCCCCTTCTTTTTATCTTTATGGACTCCTGCTGTCCCTTGCTGTCTTACAGTGCCATGTCAGTGTTATTTCTGGGTGGGATGATCCAGATGGAGGCATTTGGAGACTCCTTCTCCCAACTTGACCAAAAGTGATGATGAGGGTATGTCTCCAATCTGCCAACTTTGAGCCAATACTCAATACTCAATACTTTTAAGCTACAATGTTCTTTTAAAAAGATGGAGCAACTAATATTCTTTTTCATATAGCTTCAGTAAGTACTACATTAGATAATGTTTGTAAAGTTTTAAGAGAAATATATTAAACACATTGAGCTCTCAATGTATGAATGCTGTTTTCCTGTTGTAATACTGAACTCATCGATAGCTTGGCCCCTAGTCTCCCTGTTTGAACTAAATGACTTTAGTTCGTTTAATTATTCCTTGCCAAGATGTCCCATTAAATTATAATAAGATGTTAAATTCTAACAAATTAAAATGTCAAAATTATTCAGGCAAAATTATTTTCTGTGATCTAGATATTACGTTTATCAAGTGATTGGCTAATCATTGGACTATTTGACAGATGTGGAAAACCTCACATACATAGTACTTCATAGATGGAATCTATTGATTTCTCTATATATTGCTTAATATTTCACCTTTACATTCTGAAGTCTTCGCTATTGAATGTCATAGCTTACTTATTGTTTTTTTATTTTTTTTAATTAAATGATAGCTGTATACATTAATGCAAACATGGGGTACAGTGTAGTGTTTTCATATACAATTTGAAATACTTTCATCAAGCTGGTTAATATAGACTTCATGTCATTTGCTTAGCCATTGTGTCAAAGCA